>JAZGLO010006691.1:6640000-6754493 GCA_036873155.1 Biomphalaria sudanica
TATGTAAATTAGGTTTGAAGAAAAAACAACAATAAACTATATGAAAGTATGTGGTTAGATAGAAATGGTCACGTGGTGAATATATGAACATATGTGGTTAGATAGCAATAGTCACGTGGTGAATAATTAAACGTATGTGGTTAGAAAGCAATGGTCAGGTGGTGAATATATGAACGTATGTGGTTAGATAGCAATAGTCACGTGGTGAATAATTAAACGTATGTGGTTAGATAGCAATAGTCACGTGGTGAATAATTAAACGTATGTGGTTAGAAAGCAATGGTCACGTGGTGAATATATGAAAGTATGTGTTAGATAGCAATGGTCACGTGGTGAATATATGAACGTATGTGTTAGATAGCAATGGTCACGTGGTGAATATATAAAAGTATGTGTTTAGATAGCAATGGTCACGTGGTGAATGTATGAAAGTATGTGGTTAGATAGCAATGGTCATGTGGTGAATATATGAACATATGTGGTTAGATAGCAATGGTCACGTGGTGAATATATGAAAATATTTGGTTAGATAGCAATGGTCACGTGGTGAATATATGAACGTATGTGTTAGATAGCAATGGTCACGTGGTGAATATATAAACGTATGTTGTTAGATAGCAATGGTCACGTGGTGAATATATGAACGTATGTGGTTAGATAGCAATGGTCACGTGGTGAATTTATAAAAGTATGTGGTTAGATAGCAATGGTCACGTGGTGAATATATAAAAGTATGTGGTTAGATAGCAATGGTCACGTGGTGAATATATGAACGAATGTGGTTAGGTAGCAATGGTCACGTGGTGAATATATGTAAGTATGTGGTTAGATAGCAAAGGTCACGTGGTGAATATATAAAAGTATGTGGTTAGATAGCAATGGTCACGTGGTGAATATATGAACGTATGTGGTAGATAGCAATGGTCACGTGGTGAATATATGAAAATATTTGGTTAGATAGCAAAGGTCATGTGGTGAATATATGAACGTATGTGGTTAGAAAGCAATGGTAACGTGGTGAATATGTGAACGTATGTGTTAGATAGCAATGGTCACGTGGTGAATATATGAACATATGTGTTAGATAGCAATGGTCACGTGGTGAATTTATGAACGTATGTGGTTAGGTAGCAATGGTCACGTGGTGAATATATGAAACTATGTGGTTATATAGAAATGGTCACATGGTGAATATATAAAAGTATGTGGTTAGGTAGCAATGGTCACGTGGTGAATATATGAAAGTATGTGGTTAGATAGCAATGGTCATGTGGTGAATATATAAAAGTATGTGGTTAGATAGCAATTATAAGTCAAATACGCAACTTTCTTTTTTTAACTCACATAAAGTTATTCTATTAATTGTTCACATTACTCTAGATTTACTGATACAAACATATCTGCCTTGTATGAATGCGGATTTACCACTTGTCAAAGTTGACAGACATCAAAGCGGGTTTGTGTTCCATTTTCACACCACATAGCATTCTTTAATATGACCTTCACCTTCGCCTCACCTTAAGTCTGCTGGGGCACTGACAGCAAACTTCCTACATTCCATTCTAATTCCTGCCATTCTAGGCCTCTCCTTTAAGTGTAAGATTCGTTGAGGTCTTCGCGGTTCCATAGTCTGCCTCTTCTTTTTTCTTGTACTGTTCATTGCAAGAAGGTCTTCGCAAGTAAACTGCCTCACAGCCTGATTGAGCATTGTTGAGACAGCGTCAGGAGACTATCGCGAACTTTCTCTGTTGTACCTACAGCATCTCGTTATTTAGTTTGAAGCTTTTATTTCACACTCAGCTACTTCAACCAAAAAAAATGCAAGAATGAACTCGTCAAAACAACCTCATCACTGGTTGCCTTTTTCGTAGACTATTCACCCTTTAGGCTACACTTCATGCACTCTGTTGGCCGATTACATTCTGTCTTCTGCCATTCGTTAATTGTAATCGTACTAAGTGATGAATCAAAGACTCTCGGATCTCGGCGCGCATCTCGAACCATCGTCTTATCTGAACAGCTGTACAGTC
This sequence comes from Biomphalaria sudanica, assembly GCA_036873155.1. NCBI lineage: Eukaryota > Metazoa > Mollusca > Gastropoda > Planorbidae > Biomphalaria > Biomphalaria sudanica. The sequence continues at coordinate 6,642,031 of JAZGLO010006691.1, forward strand.
GGGAGGGGTTCCAATCAGATTTAAATTGGTTACTTCCCTTTTTACCAATGGCTCGTATCCAGAGACGCTCGGCTTAGAGGCCAAGATCAAGTCCAAACATGCCAGGTAAACTCCCTTGTATTACTTCTCATAAAAACGGCCCCTTCAGGAACGGTGTGTGGATAGTGAAAGGTTTGTTAGGGTTCTCTTCCATCCCCGTCAGTGCAAATAGACTTGTTCTTTATGCACCCCATCGAGGGTTCTGTTTTGCGACTCCTTGATTCCACCCGGACGCCACATTGAGGCTGAGAAGCATTGCCAGCGTTAAAATGTACTGAAACTAATGCCCTTGGGTTCTTTGTGTCATGTCAGTGACGTTGAAATATTTCCTGGCCGTATCTTGAAATTTTCTGTCTAGATTGAAACATTCTATAGAAAAACAACAACGCACAGTGAATGTAACGCAGTGTGTAATGAAGTGTGTAACGCAGTGTGTAACGCAGAGTGTATTTTAAGGGCTCTTTGAACAGCCCCCTCCCCTGACCCATCCAGCTTTAGGATTGGCATTTAGGAAGTGAAGAAGGACGAACTATTTCACAGCAGTGTCTGCATGACACGTGACACACTGCAACCAATGGGACAAGGGATTTTTTAGCATAATTTTAATTTGTTAATCTCAATAGCTTATTGGGATTATCTTATAATGTTAACTACTAGGTTGTGATTATCTTATATAAATAACTAGATTTTGATCATCTTATTATATTTACTAATATTTTATAGGACTATCTACTGAGTTTAGTATTAATCTCTATCTGACTGACTATTGAATGCCTCGTATATTTTAAAAGAGCAGTCTGTCCGAGACCATCCGTTAAAATAGGCCTAAACACTGACCTGAGACGTCACAACCTGTGGGAAGTGGAGACCATTCGTTATAATAGGCCTAAACACTGACCTGCAACGTCACAACCTGTGAGCCCACGGCAGGGCCGGTCCTAGCTATTGCGGGGCCCTATGCGAAACGGATTGCTAGGGGCATAGTCTAGGTAGGGATAAGCATAATGTCAAAATAAAAAAAAAATTAATTAGAAAATACTTTTTGTCTTTGCAATAAATTTTAATTAAATGAAAGCTTGCAATACTATTTTTATTTATTAGCACCCCTAAAATGACAATTTTGTCTATTTTTCAGGAGATTTTAACAATATCAGAAGATTTTCAGGACTTTTTCGTAAATTTTGCCTTTTCAGGAGATTTCCTGAAGAGGCCCTGGAAAATCAGGAGGTCGTGGAAACCCTGTTATTATGTAAAAAGTTATAATGGTTCAATTTAATAATTTCCACTAAGAATTAGCGCGGGTCCTATGAAAGCACGGCCTTAGGCCGGCCCTGGCCCACAGGTTGTGACGTCGACGGTCAGTGTTTTGGCTTTCTATGACGATTGGTCTCGGGTTGACCCTGATAAATAGCATCCATGCTATCCACTTCTAAACCACAACAGTAATCTATGTTTCCTGAGCTTTGATGAAATCGTGTATGAGAATCTTCAAAATGTGCGTGTCCAAAAAAAATTAAAATTGTATTTTTTTAGGTTAGTCCTTTTACTTGTTAAATATAGAATTTAGATTTAGATGTAGACATGTGGATTTAATATCTTTATTTTTTTTTTGTATGGGTGACATGTAATAAATAATGTTTAACTTCTCGCTCTGAATAGCCAAAAATGTTGCTGTTTATAGCATAGGACTCTGTCTTGACATATTTATAGGTCTGTGAATAAAAGGCAAAGGAGATTTATTTTTTAATTTAGACAATGTGAATGACATCTATTAATAGAATGTCCGCATCGTAATCTACCAATGCCAAGCAAGATTTTATTGCTCCAAATATAATAGTGATGTGCATTTCATAGTTTGATTTGTAGTTAGCACAGCCGCGATCCAGAGACTCGGCAATACAGTCGTATTGATTTGTATTCAGTCATTCAGTGAGACAATAGTAAGAAAGGCATTCACAATCTTAGTCACATGCAAGGGCGGATAAAGAACTACTGAGAGGGGGAAGGGGCCAATATGTGCCGCCCAGGACGTAAGGGACGTCACAAGCTAGGATATTGTTAGAGTTGGGTCAAAATGTTTAGATGCACACAATATCTGAGTCTTACTGTATTTCCGGTAGCAGCAGGTTGGATATGGGTAGCACAATTTATGGGTTATCAAAATTAACACCATCAATAATAACACCATCAATAATAACACCATCAATAATAACACCATCAATAATAACACCATCAATAATAACACCATCAATAATAACACCATCAATAATAACACCATCAATAATAACACCATCAATAATAACACCATCAATAATAACAATGTTACACACACACAAAAGCACGACTTAACAAAGTCAAGTAGAACAATGAAAAGTCAACGCTAGTTTAATGTGTCGTTGCGAATGTCAATTAACAAGGAGAACCGCCCTCAGACGCATATCTTCCACCCTTTCACTCTACTGATGACGCCACTGTGCCACTTACACGACGCACAAAAGAATGAAGTAGCTGCTACTTAGAACTTGTTACGTTTACAGAAAACTTCTCTGCTGTATTGATTTGTTCGTTGACTTTGTTTTAAACGGAAAGTGTGGAACAAAGACATCGATATCAGTTTCATCCTTTGCATTCTTTAGTTCAGCTGGTTCCATTTCTTCTGTTTATTTCCTTACTTTCGTTTGATTGTATTCCCATCTCTTGGAGGTGAGGCTCAGCGGAGCCTGAACCAAAACATATGTTTTTAAACTATAGCGCATGACGCTTGAACGCTGACACTGCTGTGAGAAGAAAATAGGGTCGGGGGGGGGGGGGGGAGAGGAGATGTTTGGAAACATGTCACGCTTGATTTATTTCCTATGTCTACATAAATACGAACATCCATCTCCCCCCCCCCTTTTTTTTTTCACAAAAAAATGAAAGAACTTTATTAACAGAAGTCAACGGAATGGCCATAAATAGACATAGGCGTTTTAAGTATACAGAGGTTCTGGGCCAAGATAAAGCAGAAATCCGGAATCGAAGAGAGACAGAGAGAGAGAAAGAGAGAGAGAGAGAGAGAGAGAGAGAGAGAGAGAGAGATGGGTTAAAGGAGCGGGGTGGAGAAGATGAAAGAGAGACAAGCTGTTAGCTAACATTTGATTGGAGAAGTTACACGTTCTCTCTGAGCATTTGACCATTTGACTTGATAGCCAGACCTGGAACAGGTCAAGAATAAGGTGGGATAGGAAGAATGGGCTGAGGGGAGGTAAGGTTAAGATGACATTGAGTTACAGGAATGAAAATACTGGAAAAAGAGGGAAGAGAGAGAGAGGAGGAGGAGGTTTAGACAAAAAAAAAGTAAGAAATATTTTTTTCACTAAGAATTATAAATCTTGATGAAATCCATGCTCTGTGGAGTTAGATGGATTGCAGATGGGCGCAAAGCGAGACACTCGGACAGACACAAGGACATACACAGATCAGAAAGACAAGCAGAAAAAAAAACACAGAGACAAACTGAAAGACGTAGAAACAATAGGAGGGAAAGAAATGAGAGTGAGATAGAGAAAGAGGCAAGGAAAGAGACAGAGAAAGAGACACATAAAGAGGCAAGGAAAGAGACAGAGAAAGAGACACAGAAAGAGACAAGGAAAGAGACAGAGAAAGAGACATAGAAAGATAGACTACTGGGATGAGAAAGAGACACAGAAAGAGGCAAGGAAAGAGACAGAGAGAGACAGAGAAAGATAGACTACTTGGTTGAGAAAGAGCCGATGCGGACAAGTTTAGGAACATAAAGAGACTATGGACACTCTATGTGAAATCTAAACACACAAGATAATTGTTGTGACCTTAACATGTGCAGCTCTTCAGAACTTTGATAGACTTATTATTTGATTATGGCCGTGTGCTGGAGAAGAATCAACTAGAGACTCTAGAACGTTGCTAGTGAACATTTCTTACTCAAATGGCTTTGAATCTTTCAATACACTTTGTCAAAGGCTTTTGCTAATGAGTTTGACTTTGTGGGTCACTTTGTAAGTCATCTTTAAATATGCGATGATTTTTACAGCGCTTATACTACGTTCCTCTCTATCCCATGAATGAAAGCGTGCCGATGTGGTCCGATTAACCGGATTCGAGTAAATTAGAAATTATGTCCAGTTTTAGTGGAAGAGAGACACAAGAAAGAGGGAAAGAAGAGGAACAAATAAGGGAATTATTGAATTATTTCACAAGAGAGAGAGAGAGAGAGAGAAAGAGAGAGAGAGAGAGAGACAGAGAGAAAAGAATACGCCTCCCCTTCTACGTACCAATTTTTGTAAGACCTTTAGTTCCAAGAAACTTAGAAAAGAAAACAATACAAAGATTATACAGAAAAGTTTTTAAAAATGTTCTGACATTCTCAATGTCCTTTTATTTAACAGTTTTAAAAAATTCTTTGTCCAAATGTAACACAAAGAATTGTAAATTTTAGACTGCTCTAAACTGTCATGGGTGACAAAGCAAACAATAGTGTTGCACACATCAATCAGAACATGGTATGCTCATTACAATTTCTTTTTATTTCCCATCAATTTTAATCCGACATTAATGAGTTTCTATACAATATTTTTTGTATTATATCCTCTATTCAAGTCAGAACTTATCTAACCTTCAGAAACCTTCAGAAACCTTCAGAAACCTTCAGATCCTTGACGCGTACCGCGGATCTCAAAGATGGCTCTAACATTTTTCTAGAAATTTAACACTTGATGTATATCGCTGAGAAAATAATTACTAGCTCGTTGTCCGCATGGAGAAACTCTAGTTTTTCAGAGTAACAAATAAATTTAAAAATTAAATTTCGATTGAGTACTAGACTAAGTTTAAGAATTAGAGCCAACGTCGGTTTTGAAAGGACAATCACGTTCGGGAATTTCCGAATGTAAGAATGGAATAAATTCATATTTAGAGCTACTTTAAATTTATTCAGAGATTCTCTTAGCTTAAATTTATTTATTTTTATTTTTTTGCGTACATGCATTATGGGTTACGTCTAGATTCTAGATAATGAGGTAGATCTAGATGTAGACTAGATCTAAAGAGTTCCAAATCAGAAGTCTAGGTCTAGCGTTAGAATTAGATGCCCATATAATAATTATATCCATAAATAATCAAACATGCATTTTTCGCTGACAGATTAGGTAACGACGAACTGTGTCAAATCAATTGTTCGATACCCAGTTTGAACCAAAATTTTTTTACATTTATTTTTGATATATTTTGTTATATTATAAGTTCCTATAATGGAGATATTGTTGTTGTTTTTTTAAATAATAAAAAAAATTTAAATGTCTTTCTAGGTGTGCAACTTTTTTCATTCAAACCTCCTCACTCCCGGCTCTTAGAGAATAGAATCACTCTTCTAATTTAAAACTAATCTCTTAACACAAACATTCTCATTCAATCTCTAATGTTTACTCATACTTTCCTCAGAGTAAAAAAAAAAAGTTTTTTTTTCTTTATATTGAATGTTTTATTTGTTCCATTTATCGAGCTGAAATGTCGCTCATAACGACAAGGGTTGAGAGGCGGAAGGAGAATGAGATAAAGAGAGGAAGTGAGAGACAGAAAGAGACAGAGATAGTAGAAGAACAGAAAGAGAGGGAGGGGGAAACTTGACGATCTGAGGAAAGGAGAGACTATTTACTTATTACTCACAAATCTTAAAGAGTATAACTGTAGTATGTTGTCGGAGTAAAAACTTTGTATTTCAAACTGTAAGAGTAGAGCCAAGATATGCTATCAGATCTATAAATCTCTTGCATTGTTGGAAAACTATAGCCTAAAAATAGAACCCATAAGACTTTCAAAATACAATAGTGATAGTCCAGCAGTTACAGTGCAGCCTATCCATCCCATTGCCATCAAACTAGAAATATCTTATACAGACACGTTAAGTACGAGGTTTAAAAGTTTTCGTTACAAGTTTTTTTTTTTAGAAATCTTGTTCTCACGTAGAAGTACATTGTATGTGTACTACTTATTATATATATATATATATATATATATATATATATATATATATATATATAAATATATAAACATCCGGAACAATCTATTATAGAAACTTAAAACTAGTGCGATGTTTCGGAAGGGAAATTAAATTTTAATCAGATTTTCAATAGCTTTTAGTCTTTTTTTTTTCGATATTAACATGACGGACAGACAGACTGACAGACAAAACGCACAAAAAAGTGCGTCTTTTATCCTTATATACATACATATTTAGTCTAATTAGCCCAATGTGACGTAATGGGTTTTTTTTTCCTTTGAGTAATATGTATTCTTTAAACTAATGCTAAAATAACTCGGGGCACCAATGTCTATGAACCCTCTAGTCTAGAACATTCTCGTATTGATAAAGACAGTTTTAGTCTCACTAGGCAGTGTGACGTAGTGGTTTTTTTCCTTTGGCGTCATATGGAGTTAATTCTTTAAATGAAATGCTAAAAGAACTCATTCAGTGCACTAATGTCTACAAACCCTCGACAACCTGCTCGTATTGATGACATTTTTTAGTCTCACTAGGCAGTGTGACGTAGTGGATTTTTTTTTCTTTGATGTCATATGGAGTTAATTCTTTAAATAAAATGCTAAAAGAACTCTGTGCACTAATGTCTATGAACCCTTGACAAGCTGCACGTATTCATGACATTTTTTAGTCTAACTAGGCAGTGTGACGTAGTGGATTTTTTTTCTTTGACGTCATATGGAATAAATTCTTCATATGAATAGCTAAAACAATCTTTAAAAAAAACAACAAATTAATCTATTTCTTACTGGTATAAATTATTTTGTTAGATACCAACTAGGGAAATAAATCCTTCATTATTCATAGATAAAAAGCAAGCTATGTAGGGTTTTGTCCCCTGAGAAAATTTTGCACGTAATTTCTCCCACACACGTTCTCGGATCAAGTTAGAATTTTAAACAATTATTTATTTCAGCCTGCGAAACATAAATCAATGAAAAAATAACCAATTAGTAAAGTAATAAGTGGTATTTTTTATTGAATAAAAATAACAACTTCTAAATTATTAAGATATATAGTTGTAAGTGCGGAGTTCTTCCCTTTAAATAAGCCTTTTAAAAAAAAAGGATTTTTTAAATATTTGGCTTGCTTAAAGTTCTTTATTAAAAATACACTGCTCCTACATCCTGAGCTGTTTAGAGATTCAAACCAACGACCGATCATTAACACCAAGCGCACGCAGTGTTTTGAGACAAATATCTTTCAAGTTTATTCTTACTATTATGTCCTACTTATAACAAACATAGACATACACCCATACGCACATATAAATACAGACTCCACGAAACAAGTTCATCTCGCCATATTGTCAACGGAAAGGGGGGGGGGGGTCATAGATCAGGTGTCACGAGTTATTTAGACGCCATCTGGTGGAATCTTATTACTCAGTAGCCAAAGATGAACTAGCTATTACTGGTTACTATTATAGTCTTGTTGTTCTCTTTACAAATGTAAATGTACAGTTCTTCCTCGTATATTATAAGTTTTTTTTTATTTTGCTTGTTAGACATTCATTGAAGGACATTCCTTTTTTAGACATTCCTTATTTGATATTCCTTTTTGTACATTTCTCTTCAGAACAGAAAATATATTGATTTGCTAAAAATAATTTGAAAATGCCTGAATTAAAGAGAGTAAACCTTTAATCAATACCTATCTCAGAACCATCATTTTAAATTCTTAGCAATAATATCATATTAAAAACGAACTACACACAGAGAAGAGATTAATATAAAGGATTTTTAAGTGGATTAAAGTAATAACGAAATGAGAATCAACTTAAAAGATAGTAATAACGAAGACTTACATTACAAAGCCTGTGCCTTAATACTTATTACAAATCACAGACTATCCAAGCGTTAGTTCCCCTGGGAGTACGTCTCTGTTCTGATGCAATGCAGTTCACAATTTAAAAAAAAAAAAATGTATTCTCTTAAGAATGTATTTCGTGTGAAATCAATGAGACCAACAATTACATTAAGACCGACTAGTTGAGAACAACGAACACTAAGCGAAAGCTATCGCCACCGTCTCCGGTAAAGACTTACACCCTTGGTGTCAGAAGTGGTTGGGGGTGTTAGATCGGGTGTAACATGTTTCAGTTGTTGCAGATAGTTTTGTTGTTGTTGTTGTCGTTTTATTTTTCCGCCGTTTCTTTTCTTATCATGCCATGAGTTGACGTAACACTTTATCGTGATCGCATTACGATTGAGTGATACTGTCAGGTCAGGTTACTCTATTAACTGGGTCACCAGGTGTGGTCTCCAGGCAGAGGTGTGGGTATGGCAGGGTGGGCTAAGCATACCTCTATATCGCATTTAAATGACTATCATTTTGAGTATAGCGTACATAACCCTGTAGTGTACTCCCTAATTTATAGAAATACAAACGTCGACAGTTTGGGTTGAGGTGATTGAGAAGTAGAATTAAAATTTTAAAAAATAATAAAGTGTAATTAAAATATCTGATTAGAATAAGGTTTGAATAAAATCAAATCTAATTAATCTATAAAATTTATCGAATATGATAAAAAATGTAATCTTTTAAAATATAATCTGATTTCAATCTACTTCAATGTTGATGTGATATGTTTCTGATTTAAATCTATTTCAATGTTGATGTGATATGTTTCTGATTTCAATCTATTTCAATGTTGATGTGATATGTTTCTGATTTCAATCTATTACAATGTTGATGTGATATGTTTCTGATTTCAATCTATTTCAATGTTGATGTGATATGTTTCTGATTTCAATCTATTTCAATGTTGATGTGATATGTTTCTGATTTCAATCTATTTCAATGTTGATGTGATATGTTTCTGATTTCAATCTATTTCAATGTTGATGTGATATGTTTCTGATTTCAATCTATTTCAATGTTGATGTGATATGTTTCTGATTTCAATCTATTTCAATGTTGATGTGATATGTTTCTGATTTCAATCTATTTCAATGTTGATGTGATATGTTTCTGATTTCAATCTATTTCAATGTTGATGTGATATGTTTCTGATTTCAATCTTTTTCAATGTCGATGTGATATGTTTCTGATTTAAATCTATTTCAATGTTGATGTGATATGTTTTTGTGATTTAAATCTACTTTAATGTTGATGTGATATGTTTCTGATTTCAATCTATTTCAATGTTGATGTGATATGTTTCTGATTTAAATGTACTTTAATGTTGATGTGATATGTTTCTGATTTCAATCTATTTCAATGTTGATGTGATATGTTTCTGATTTCAATCTATTTCAATGTTGATGTGATATGTTTCTGATTTCAATCTATTTCAATGTTGATGTGATATGTTTCTGATTTCAATCTATTTCAATGTTGATGTGATATGTTTCTGATTTCAATCTATTTCAATGTTGATGTGATATGTTTCTGATTTAAATCTATTTCAATGTTGATGTGATATGTTTCTGATTTCAATCTACTTCAATGTTGATGTGATATGTTTCTGATTTCAATCTACTTCAATGTTGATGTGATATGTTTCTGATTTCAATCTATTTCTTATCTTCTTATCTTATCTTATATAATACAGACGTTACTTCAAAAAAGAAGATGATTACGTCCTACGCGTCATGCATTTAGTCATGCATATTAACCAATGACTTAAATTCTGCCAAGTCACTGGTTTTTCTGGCTAGCTCAGGCAACCCATTCCATGCTCTAATAGCACTAGGGAAGAAGGAGTATTTGTACAAATTTGTCCTAGCATATGGGACGAGGAATGTGCCTTTTTTTTGTGTCTTTCAGAGTATTTTATTAAATTTTGTTTTTGTATTTGAAGATTATGGTTCAGTGTTTTATGTATAATTGCTACTTTACTTTTGAGTCTTCTGTCCTGAAGGCTTTCTAAATTTAGTGATTTTACTAATGGTGTTACCCTAGTCAAATGTGAATATTCGTTTGTTATGAATCTCACTGCTCTATTTTGTGTTTGTTCCAGTTTCTTAATGTTTTCTTGAGTTGAGGGGTCCCACACGGTGGATGCATATTCTATTATTGGCCTAACCAAGGTTAAATAACATTTTAGTTTTATGTTCTTATTTGATTTATAGAAATTTCTTTTAATAAACCCTAATGCTTTGTTGGATTTTTTTATAGTTTCATCAATATGTGGATTCCATGACAGTTTTTCATTTATTATAACACCTAGGTATTTTGAGTTTTTAGTCTGTGTTACTGGTTTGCCATGAATAAGATAAGTGGAATTAATTTGTTTAATTTTTTTTGTTACTCTTAACAACTGACATTTTTCTGGGTGGAAAGACATGCTCCAATTTGATTCCCATTTCTGTAATTCATCTAATTCTCTTTGTAAAATATATGTGTCTTGTTTTGTTTTTATTGTTCTATATATTATGCAATCGTCTGCAAATAATCTGACTTTTGTTCCTGAACTAATGCAATTTGGTAAATCATTTATGTAAATTAAAAATAGTAGTGGACCCAAGACTGTTCCTTGAGGTACACCTGAGTTTACTGTTATTGGTGTTGATTTAGAGCCATTTATTATTACAGTTTGTTCTCTCCCTATCAGAAAATCTTTAATCCACTGATGCAGTGGACCGTTAATGCCGAAATATTTTAATTTTTTAAGCAAACTATGGTGGTGAACTTTGTCAAAAGCCTTGGAAAAATCTAGTAAGATAGCATCTATTTGTTCACTATTATCTAAACCTTTTGAGAAATCATCAATTAGTCCTATTAGTTGTGTTTCACATGATCTATATTTCCTAAAGCCATGTTGGTATGGGGTGAGGACATTATGTTTGTCTAAGTGGTTTATGATGTTGCTACATATTATGTGTTCTAGTATTTTACATGTGATGCTGGTAAGTGATACTGGTCTGTAGTTTCCTGGATCAGATTTTTCTCCTTTTTTAAATAGGGGGGTGACATTAGCTTCTTTCCAGTCCTTTGGTACTCTGCCCTGGTTAAGCGATGCCTGAAAGAGTATTTTGAACACTGGGGCTAGCTCATTGCTTAGTTCTTTGAGTAATCTAGCTGGAATACCATCAGGTCCAGACGCTTTATTTGGTTTGGTGTTGGCTAATAGTTTTTTAATTCCATTTTCTTGTACTACTAAATCTTCTATGTTGTCTACTTGGTTCAAATTAAGAAATATGTCTTTGTCTCCTGGGGCTGAGAATGCTGATGCAAAGTATTTGTTTAGGATGTTTGCTTTAGTTTCATTATCATTATGTATTATGTTATGTTCATCTTTTAATGGCGCTATGCCTGTTGTTTCCATTTTCTTAGACTTAATGTATGACCATAGGTTTTTGTTGTTATCTTTAGATATTACATTGTTTATGTATTCACTCTGCAGCTGTCTGCTTACTTTTTGGGTTAGGTGTTTAATTTTTATATACTTTTTGTAAACTCTTTCTGCCTTGGTTTCTTTAAATTTTCTATATAGGTTTTCCTTCTGTTTACAAAGCTTCTTTAGTCTATTATTAAACCAGCATTTATTTATTTTGTTTGATGTGTATTTAGTTGGTATATGATTTTCTATAATGCTTTTAAGATGGATTTTAATGAAATTCCAGAGGTCATCGACTGGTTGGTTAATGTCTTTTTCTAATAAGAATGTTTGTTGAAAGTTTAATGCAGCTTGGTGTAGTTGTGTTAGGTTACATTTATTCCAGAGTAAGATTTTTCTTTTGGTTTTTGTATTGGCTACTGCTTTTATCTGACTGTGTATTTTTATGATCTCATGGTCTGATAGACCAGGGATAATATCATAATCAACTACTAATCCAGGTCTGTTGGTTAAGAAGAGATCTAATGTGTTGTTTAATCTAGTTGGCTTTTTAATGATTTGATCTAAACTTAGGTTGTGTAAAGTTTGCCACGCTTCGTGTTCAACTACAAGAGGGAGGCCACCCAAGCAGTGCGTTAACACTGGCTGGACCTGTGTCAAAGCATCCAATCTTGCGCCAACTGTAGAAACATAAAAGGACCATACGAGGACATGTGAAAAGCTTTTGGAGTTCATGCCAGCGAGTGGGCCCCGCTCAAGTGAAAAGATGTTTCAATCATCAGTGATCGAGCACTGCAAATGGAGCGATGGGTAGAGCACTATGCACAAATGCACCAGATTGAAAATGCCATCACACCAAATGCTGATGGTATGCCTGCAGAAGCCATTCAGGCTGGAATGCATGCCTTAATCAAGCCGCTCAACGAACTGCTAAGCTTTTGTTAGGAAAAAGGAATGGTCCCCCAGGAATTAAAAGATACACAAAATTGAAACTTTACAATTTCAATAGTGAAATAAACTGATACACCCTAAGAGGGTAGAACGTCTGGAAAGAATGTATAGGCTTTGACAGACAGGTGGGACAGATGCGGCCGCAGTGGACTCCGCAATTTCATGGGCTCCGCGATAATTCTAGGTGTAAATTATTAAATTAAACCATTATAACTTATAACAGGGTTCCCGCGGGCTTCTGGCTTTCCAGGAGTTTGTGGAAATCTCAGGAAGTGGCAAAATATACGAAAAAAAATACTGAAAATCTAAAAATATAAAAAATCTCTTTTTCTTAAAAAAATAGACAAAATTGTCCGTTCTAGCTTATCTTTTCACTAATGAAAGATACACACTGCTTTACCAAACTACTGAGAATAATTCTAACAATACCCGTAGCTGTGGCATCTGGTAAAAGAAGGTTCTTGCGCCTCAAACTAATCAACAATTATTTGATATAGATTTAACAATTTCGCTATTTATGTTATTGCGGGCGTAATCTATGTAGGAAATATAACTTTGATAATATACTGTATGACTTCGCTACACGCAAGGCTCGTAAAGCAAAATTAATTCAATCTTGATTTCGTACGTAGTAACGAATGAATGAAATGCAAAGACGACTTTTTTTTTCTAATACGAAATCTTAATTTTCACCTATTATCCTTATCCTTACCCAGACTGGGCCCGCCCAATCCGTTCCGCATAGGGGCTCGCAATTGTTAGGGCCGGCCCTATCTAAACAAATAACAATCCTTGTAACAGAACAGTTATGTATGTGTGGACGTGTGGAGCTGGGTGTGAATGTGTGTTCGCATCATCACGTGCTCTTCACGTGTCCTACTAAGATGCCTAAGCAAGATGTCATAGATCCTAGGGTGAGTAGACGCTCGGGGGGGGGGGGGAGGTCTGTGAAGAGTTAATGGCCCTGATAATTGAAATCATTTCCTGAACGCCTCTCTTTAATGCCAATAATGACTGCGAGGACCACTGCCTCACCCCCCCCCCACCCATCGGATTCCATCCCCCCACCCCCACTTGTCCAGCTGTCTTGTTACTTGTGAAAAGGGGGGGGGGGAGACATGAGAATACCATAGGCTTTATAAACTTCAATCGGTCCAGGTCGCTGCTGGTCAGGTCACTGTGACATGCGTTCCAGCGCGTAAACACGTAATTCTGTGATCGAACAGTACTGTCAGCTTTACACCAATTAGATCTAAGTCATCTCTCAAGCCAGATGGCTATCAAGTTTTGTAAACAATCATCGAACCAAACAATTTATTGACCTTCGAATGACATTCTTATGACATCAACATAAAACATAACAAGAAGGAAGTTCCAAGCAAAGTTGATGCAAAAACTATCTTATCTTATCTTATAATTTTGCAGACGTTCATTCAAAACAGAAGACAATTACTTCCTAAGCGTAAACACGTGTTAATCTAGTCGTGCGTGTTAATTAGAAACTCTAACTCTAATATATTATTGTTTTTCCTGACTGATTCAAGCAACCCGAACGTGTTCTAGTGTCACTAGGGTACATTATGCCTATATGTCTGAAGTCTACTAAGAGGTACATTACGCCTATATGTCTGAAGTCTGCTAATAAGTACATTAGGCCTATATGTCTGAAGTCTGCTAATAAGTACATTAGGCCTATATGTCTGAAGTCTGCTAATAAGTACATTAGGCCTATATGTCTGAAGTCTGCTAATAAGTACATTAGGCCTATATGTCTGAAGTCAGCTAATAAGTACATTAGGCCTATATGTCTGAAGTCTTCTAATAAGTACATTAGGCCTATATGTCTGGAGTCAGCTAATAAGTACATTAGGCCTATATGTCTGAAGTCAGCTAATAAGTACATTAGGCCTATATGTCTGAAGTCTGCTAATAAGTACATTAGGCCACTGTGTCTGAAGTCTGCTATAAAAGCACCACAAAGAGAAATGAAACGCCAGAAACCATTTTTCCCTCCGGTGCAGATTGTTATAATTATGTCTCTCTCTCCCCCCCCCCTGTCTTCCTGCCACTGTCTCTATGCACTCACTCACCCATACACTCCCCTAACTCCCTCCCTCTCTGAGGACATTGATTTGAATGGACAGGAGGAAATAATAGGATGAAGAGAGTGAGTGTTGAGTCTCACCCTCTCGTCTCCCTCCCAAAATTGTTGATACTGATGAGGTATTGACTTGAGGCCTTCATGGGGACGGAGTCAAGGAAGTGTCATTAAGTACTCAACTCACCATAACATCATCATAACATCATCTTAGCATCATCTTAGCATCATCTTAGCATCATCACAGCATCATCACAACATCATCTTAGCATCATCATAACATCATCTTAGCATCATCATAACATCATCTTAGCATCATCATAACATCATCTTAGCATCATCATAACATCATCTTAGCATCATCTTAACATCATCTTAGCATCATCATAACATCATCTTAGCATCATCTTAACATACCACATGAAGCCTACGAAGAGAACATATAATAATCTCACACACACACAGATTTACAAACTTTATAACCGACTTAGATGGCTTTTTTTGTTCCTAATTAAAACTATGTGTTTTTGTGAAAAAAAAACATTCAAGTCTAGAGCAGAATTAGAAATAATATTTTGATTAGTTATTAGACGATTGAGAGGAAGTGACGTTTGAAACATTTGTGGAAATATAATTAATTAAAACATGATTAAAACAACAGTTTTGTGCTTCATTGAACGTGTAGATTCAGACTAGATCTGAAGGTTATAAGCTGTTCTGAATGTTATATAATGTAGGTTATAATATATAGGTTATATTATTTTGTTTGACATGTGAGTTATATTCCGTGGGTTTTGCTCTGTAGATTATATTATTGAAGTTAAAATCTGTGGATAATATTCTATAGGTTACATTCTAAAGGTTACATTCTGCAGGTTATATATTCTATAATTTATATTCTGTATGCTACAGTCTACATGTTGTATTCAGTAGGTTCTATTTCTATAAGTTATACTCTATGCGTTATATTTTATAGTTACATTATGTACGGTATTTTATTTAGGTTATTCTATATAGGCTCTATTCTAGTAATCATGCCAACATTTACATAGAAAAACTAAACCTGAAGGTGACATGCTCGAGTCTAGACAATCTCGTAAAATCCCATTGAATCTCCTACAAGTCAATAGGCTATTTTTTTTCCTTTTGATTGTCTCTAGTGCGTCCACAGCACATCACACTCGCAGTCTAGAACCCTCTACTCATTCACTGTCCAATCGATCTGATTGGCTGCTGATTAAGTCTCGTGAATCTAACTGCAAATACGAGACTCGTTGTAAGCGATCGCTACTTTCAGACAAAGTATTACATTCTAGTGAATCTATCTACATTTCAATGTATATGCTTTAATTGAGCAGCTAGATTCAATGACTACGCTATACTGAATCAATCTACATTTACATGTACTCGAGGTAAATGCAGCTACATTGCAAACACTTGGTTTACTTAGCACAGCGATTCCCAAACTATGGCCCGCGGTACTATCAGGCCCTAGGAAACTTCTGAGCACATAGATTCCCAAACTATGGCCCGCGGTACTATCAGGCCCTAGGAAACTTCTGAGCACAGTGATTCCCAAACTATGGCCCGCGGTACTATCAAGTCCTAAGAAACTTGTGATCACTGTGATGTCCAAACTACGGTCAGTGTTCAGGCCTTTTAACACGATTGGTCTCGATCCAATATGTAATACATAGATACTAGCTTTTCATACCGGCCTATTGCAGTTTTTATTTAGTTTATGGTCTATCTATGGAAGTATACTAAATGAACAGCATCTTCAAAATTGGATCTTTGCACATTGTCTCGCTGAACATGTTGCAAATAAAAGAATTTTTAGTAGTTTTTTAAGTCATTCAGAATTTGGTTATAGCTTTGAAGCTCAAATAAGATTCGAACCTGAGCAACTCCGCCGTGCCAGATCTATGCCGTGACTGGTAATGAGAAAAGTAACTGGCAGCAGATGGCCTCTGAAAGAGACAGCTATAGAGCTCTCACACATTGAAAACCCAAAGAAAAGTCTTTATTAAAGAAAGGCGCAGAAGAAGAAAAGAAAACGTGAATACACCGCCAGGGACAACGGCTTTGTCTGCACTAGATGCGGTAAAATATGTAGGTCGCATCTGGGTTAGCGTAGTTATGTGAAACGCTGTCCTCATCCTTAATCTTCGTAATTATTCCCATTATTAGTTGAACAAGTTTTTAACGGATCTTTTTTTCCAAGCCATTCAAAAATGTGGTCAGAGCGTTAAAACTCCTTTGAGATTCAAACCTGAGCAAGTCCGCCGTAGCAGGTCTATGCCCATTGTGAAATTATATTGTTATATCACAGCGTATCGAGTCCATATTTCACCTCACCTCTTGTGTATATTGAGTCAAAAGTTGAACGGACATTTGTAGCTATTAACTTAAATAGTTAGAAGTGTATCCTAGAGCGTCGTTTATCTTGTGGTGGAAGCTTTGCGCAGCTTTAACTCTATCTCTCCGTAATTATTTTCCGCGCTCAGAAGGAATAATTCTTTTTTTTTTCCGATTTCTATTTCACTAGCCTGTTAGGGTTAAACTTCAATCACGTTTTTCTTTTCTTCAGACAATGTTATAATTGGTAGAGATAAATGCATGCCCTTTTTATATAACACAAATCAAAGTTTATAAACCCAAAAATTAAGTTAATTTAATGGGGCCAAATCAACGAGATGGTATCGTCAATCGGAAGAGAGAGAGAGAGAGAGAGAGAGAGAGTTAATTGTAAACGTGTATAGACATGTGTAGATGAAAGACCGGAACAGCCCTCCATTTGTTCAGTTCTACATTAATCTACGCCTTTGCTGTGCATTTTGTTCTGTCATCCTCTATGCACATTGATTTGACAGCCTCATTTCTATGAGTAGATCCACTGTAGGCTAATATGGCCACTTGATCCTACAATTGATCTCTTCACGTTGCAGGGCACTGATGTCACAAGATCTAATCAGCTAGGATTACTCTTTGCTCCGGCTTCTATAAATCAAACTGGATTCATTATGTATTTGTATGCATCTAATTGATTTTTTTGTTGTTCACATTGAGAAATATAATTAATAGATATGTTGTTAAAAAAAAAATGTCTTGAAAAATTCTTATCACGTTGTCTAGTGGAAGCGAAACGTTTGTGGAATGAGGACAGTTACAAAATAAAACATGACATGACATTAATAACATTTATGTACATAACAAGAAAAATGTTAAAAATACTTTTTTTAAAGACAATACCTATTTCATGCAACTTATTGAGAGATTGTTTTTTTCTTAAAAATGAATGAATGTAAAGATTTAGAAACATTTTTTACACCAATCCTTCCCCCTTCTCCCCGAGAAAGAATTTTGGTCTAGTTCAGCAAATGTCTAGATCTAGTACACCTTTTAATATTCCAATGTTAAGCATTTAGATCTAGACTTGAGATAATGCGCAAAAATTTTCCTAATCATTGATTTATTATGCTCTTCAATCAATAAAGCAATGTATTCGGAAATTCCCGAACGCGAAGGTCCTTTCGAGAACACGATAGCCCTTTCACAACCGATGTTGGATCTAGACCTACATTTAGTCTCTAGCCAAATTCACCTTTTTTTTTTACTTTGAAAAATTATAACGGTCAAACTAGAGTATTCCCCATCTAACCAACGAGCTAGTAATTCTTTTCTTAGCGATGGTGACCGGTCATTTCATCCAGAATTAAATATTTTTTCTTAGTCATTGCCTAATTGTGTTGTTAAGGCTTTGCCTTTAAGCCCTCGTTTAATCTAACATGTACATTTGTTTATTTAGAATGCTTTTTGATATTTTTGGCATATTATTATAGTATTTTTAGTGTTTACCTTACTCTCTTAATACTTGTTGAGAAATGAAATAATTTAAGTAGATAAATAGATCTATTGTAATGTGAGGTTGTATTTAGTTAGATTGTTTCTATTTGATGTAGGGATGTCAATATTATCCTGTGCATATTGCATGATATAATGACCAAAGTACAAGGTTTGGTAGAAGTAGGGAAAATATTTTGACAGATAGAAGTGCGATTAGAATAGTTAATTTAGTGAAAAAAAATTATGAAGTAAAATCTGTCTTATCATACATTAAAGGAAGAGATTATCAAACAGCAACATAATATCTATGACCCTATATGAAGACCTTTCCCTGAAAGAATAATATGTCATGCATGGGCCAATGTAAGGACCGTATCTAGGATATTTTTTTATTCGTAAGTAATGCGTTTCATTTTTTTCAAGGACAAAATTGACATTACCTTAGCAAATATTGTACGAAACTGCGCATCGTCTGCGCTCGCGAGATAGGCATACTGATGAATGATGGGATTACAGCATAGCGCAGCGTTTCTTTCATTTCGTAATACATATTTTATTTCCTTTGTTTTGACTTTTGGCGCGCCTCCAAGCATTTATCTTCGAACAAAAACATGTTACAACCAAGCCGGTTTCAATATCTTTGATTGTTGCTAAAATCGGGAGAGGGTTTAATGTGGCTCAGCAGAGGAGTCTAGGACAGATTAGAGAGGTCGATTAAAAAGATCTTGTTGCAAACCAAGAAATCCTTTGCCGAACGGTAACTCGACCACTTAATGAGGTTATGACTGAGCGTCGCATGAGGTTTTCGGAACATGTCCTCCGACAAAATGAATCGCGCGTCTCAAAAAAAAATTAACATAAGTTCCCCTTTCAGACCTCGTGGTCTATAGAGCAGATGATGTAAGGGTCACCTGTTTCTGTTGCCTACGGTTAACGAGGGTGTCATGTGGCCAGCACAACGACCAACCGCCCTTACTTTTTCCCAACAAACGTCAGGTACCCATTAGAGCTGGGTGGACACAGAGGCGCCCGAAGATCCCGAAATTAAAACTCCCAGTCTTTACAAGGATTCGAACTTGACCGCCTAGCCACCGCGCCTCAAAGGTAGCAATAAACTGGAGACGAAGCAAGGAAAGCGCAAACAGGAACCTCCTCGTGAACATGGCGCCGCATCTCCATGGAAAACCTCAGAGCAGAGGGAGGAGGCTGCAGACATTGCTGGAGACCCATTTCTAGGGAGACAGCTATACGCAATACGCAGAACTGCGCAGGATTATATAAGCTTGCGTATATTCAGGCTACGTAAGAGCCACAATGAACCTCATTCACTAATCGTAAACAAACAACATTTAGCCACGGGATAATATTGATAAAACAACGAAAATTACGTATCACGTGACAGCCTTTATGGATTGCATAATTTGTATAAAAGATATAGAGAACCACGTGGCAAAATGTTGTTTGTTTACGATTGGTGAATGAGGTCCATTAGTATTTATGTATATATTTATTGCGATGAATTGAATGTCATTCACTTAAGAATAACAAGTATACGAAAACAAAACCAACAATTTTTTTTAAAAATAAAAAGGAAATTAAAAAAAAGCTTATATTAAATGTAGCTGTATCAATTAGTTTGACTCAATCGTGTACATAAATTGTAAAAGATCTAGATTAACAGTAATATAGTTGTACGATTGGAAATATTTTTACCAATTGATTTTGCTTAGCGTAATTTCATGCTTTTAGCTTTCTCAATACGCTATGTTCCAATCACTTTCTCAATACGCTATGTTCCAATCACTTTCTCAATACGCTATGTTCCAATCACTTTCTCAATACGCTATGTTCCAATCACTTTCTCAATACGCTATGTTCCAATCACTTTCTCAATACGCTATGTTCCAATCACTTTCTCAATACGCTATGTTCCAATCACTTTCTCAATACGCTATGTTCCAATCACTTTCTCAATACGCTATGTTCCAATCACTTTCTCAATACGCTATGTTCCAATCACTTTCTCAATACGCTATGTTCCAATCACTTTCTCAATACGCTATGTTCCAATCACTTTCTCAATACGCTATGTTCCAATCACTTTCTCAATACGCTATGTTCCAATCACTTTCTCAATACGCTATGTTCCAATCACTTTCTCAATACGCTATGTTCCAATCACTTTCTCAATACGCTATGTTCCAATCACTTTCTCAATACGCTATGTTCCAATCACTTTCTCAATACGCTATGTTCCAATCACTTTCTCAATACGCTATGTTCCAATCACTTTCTCAATACGCTATGTTCCAATCACTTTCTCAATACGCTATGTTCCAATCACTTTCTCAATACGCTATGTTCCAATCACTTTCTCAATACGCTATGTTCCAATCACTTTCTCAATACGCTATGTTCCAATCACTTTCTCAATACGCTATGTTCCAATCACTTTCTCAATACGCTATGTTCCAATCACTTTCTCAATACGCTATGTTCCAATCACTTTCTCAATACGCTATGTTCCAATCACTTTCTCAATACGCTATGTTCCAATCACTTTCTCAATACGCTATGTTCCAATCACTTTCTCAATACGCTATGTTCCAATCACTTTCTCAATACGCTATGTTCCAATCACTTTCTCAATACGCTATGTTCCAATCACTTTCTCAATACGCTATGTTCCAATCACTTTCTCAATACGCTATGTTCCAATCACTTTCTCAATACGCTATGTTCCAATCACTTTCTCAATACGCTATGTTCCAATCACTTTCTCAATACGCTATGTTCCAATCACTTTCTCAATACGCTATGTTCCAATCACTTTCTCAATACGCTATGTTCCAATCACTTTCTCAATACGCTATGTTCCAATCACTTTCTCAATACGCTATGTTCCAATCACTTTCTCAATACGCTATGTTCCAATCACTTTCTCAATACGCTATGTTCCAATCACTTTCTCAATACGCTATGTTCCAATCACTTTCTCAATACGCTATGTTCCAATCACTTTCTCAATACGCTATGTTCCAATCACTTTCTCAATACGCTATGTTCCAATCACTTTCTCAATACGCTATGTTCCAATCACTTTCTCAATACGCTATGTTCCAATCACTTTCTCAATACGCTATGTTCCAATCACTTTCTCAATACGCTATGTTCCAATCACTTTCTCAATACGCTATGTTCCAATCACTTTCTCAATACGCTATGTTCCAATCACTTTCTCAATACGCTATGTTCCAATCACTTTCTCAATACGCTATGTTCCAATCACTTTCTCAATACGCTATGTTCCAATCACTTTCTCAATACGCTATGTTCCAATCACTTTCTCAATACGCTATGTTCCAATCACTTTCTCAATACGCTATGTTCCAATCACTTTCTCAATACGCTATGTTCCAATCACTTTCTCAATACGCTATGTTCCAATCACTTTCTCAATACGCTATGTTCCAATCACTTTCTCAATACGCTATGTTCCAATCACTTTCTCAATACGCTATGTTCCAATCACTTTCTCAATACGCTATGTTCCAATCACTTTCTCAATACGCTATGTTCCAATCACTTTCTCAATACGCTATGTTCCAATCACTTTCTCAATACGCTATGTTCCAATCACTTTCTCAATACGCTATGTTCCAATCACTTTCTCAATACGCTATGTTCCAATCACTTTCTCAATACGCTATGTTCCAATCACTTTCTCAATACGCTATGTTCCAATCACTTTCTCAATACGCTATGTTCCAATCACTTTCTCAATACGCTATGTTCCAATCACTTTCTCAATACGCTATGTTCCAATCACTTTCTCAATACGCTATGTTCCAATCACTTTCTCAATACGCTATGTTCCAATCACTTTCTCAATACGCTATGTTCCAATCACTTTCTCAATACGCTATGTTCCAATCACTTTCTCAATACGCTATGTTCCAATCACTTTCTCAATACGCTATGTTCCAATCACTTTCTCAATACGCTATGTTCCAATCACTTTCTCAATACGCTATGTTCCAATCACTTTCTCAATACGCTATGTTCCAATCACTTTCTCAATACGCTATGTTCCAATCACTTTCTCAATACGCTATGTTCCAATCACTTGTGTGGACCGGAGGAGGGGGGGGGATCTGGGAAAAGGTTTCCATATTGATTTTTCAAAAGCAACTTTAAATTTGCTCGACTTAATTTTTCTAACCCGAGGGCTCAAAAACCTTAATGTTTTAAAGTTTACAGGTAATCTACTGAGCTAGACAAATGCTTATGAAAATAGAATGTTTTATAGTTATCTACTGTTAGTTTCAAATTTTGTAGGATACAACCTTATTCCCTCCACAAGGCTTATCTCCCCTTAGATAATCCTTGTCTCTAAAATAAATGTACTACAATACAGAACTAATAAACACCTCCCACCCCAGACCCACCCACTAAAAAAATGTGATAACATTTCTGTATTGAAGACAAACTCAAGTAATGTCAGCGATTCATAGACTTTTCATTTCCAAAACACTTGGAATCTTTCGTTCTATATTATACTCGTTTGTTGTTTGTGTACCATAGACTATAGCACCGTGGATTAGGTTCTGTAGGTTCTATTATTTAAGTTACATTCTGTGGATAATAGTATAGAGTTCACATTCAGCAGGCTTTATTCTGTATGCTACATTATATATGTTATATTCCGTAGGTTATATAATATGGGTTACATTCAGGGACGTAACTAGGACTTTGCCATCATTTGGGGGCCCGGGGAGTTTGACCTTTTTGGAGTCCCCAGCGTTTTGCGTAATATTTAATATTTAAAAAAAAAACAACACAAATTTGGGGGTCCCCCTCAAGTGTGAGCCCGAGGGGGATTTTTAATTTCTCCCCCTCCCCCCTCCCACTCTAGCTACGCCACTGGTTACATTCTATATGTTATATTCTATAGCTTATGAAAATAGAAAGTCTTATAATTATCTATTGATAGTTTCAAACTTTAGGTGACGACCTTAATCTCTACACAACCTTAGCGTTGCACTGTCTCTTTAAAAAACAATAAGCCGAATTGATTGTTCCATTCCTGGGTTGTTAGGGACTATGAATAGCTGTGTGCAAAGTTTTATGAATAGCTGTGTGCAAAGTTTTTATGAATAGCTGTGTGCAAAGTTTTATGAATAGCTGTGTGCAAAGTTTTTATGAATAGCTGTGTGCAAAGTTTTATGAATAGCTGTGTGCAAAGTTTTATGAATAGCTGTGTGCAAAGTTTTAACTTGATCCGAGGAGAGAAACGGGGGAAATAACGTGTACAAAATGTGTACCAGGCAGACGAGTGAGTTGATATAAGCCTAAGCTTTGTAAAAAAAAAAAAAAGTAAGCGGACCAAGCGTGAGGTGACAGTGGTACCTGCGGGTGTAACAAATGGTTTCTTTGTTATTATCCTGCTCTATTTTGTGCTTGTTTCACGCTGTTACATTTAGTAACATTAGTAACATAAGTTTTGAGTGATCTCCCCTTGTGACTAAGGCAACAGCTTTTCACAAGAAAGTGTTTTAGTTTTTTTTTTCTTACAGCTGAGGAGGTTAAGTTCTTCTAGTTGACAGAGTAGACTATACTAAACATCTACTTATGCCAGCGTAAAAACACAAGGTCAACACTTGAGTTATTAGAAACAAAGAGTATGGAATGACAAGTAAGTTAGTTACAACATAAACACTCTTTCAAAGCGAGGTGATTCTCGAGTATAAACAAACGTATCCATAGCAACTAGAGCAAAGTACCTTCACAGAACAACGTTTCTTTTCCAATGATCTTGTCGACATGACAAATACGTCACTTCCCGCTTTTTCTTTAGTGACTACATTTTGGTTTACGAAAAGTGATTTTTTTATTACATGTAAAACATTTTACCAATTTCTTTGGTTATTCTTTAACAGTATTGTTACTGCCATTATTAAAGGATAGATTAGATAGATAGATAGATAGATAGATAGATGGATGGATGGATGGATGGATGGATGGATGGATGGATAGATAGATAGATAGATAGATAGATAGATAGATAGATAGATAGATAGATAGATAGATAGATAGATAGAGTGAGAGAGAGCGAGAGACAGACAGACATACAGACAGACAGAGAGAGTGATCATAGTACCTACAAATAAAACCTAATTAGGCCTATACATCGTACAAAATCAATCTGGAATCAAAGAGCCGATTGATACTTTATTCTAATTGTATTCGACTTTTAAAGTGATATATGACCACATGTCAGTTGTCATAGTCTGATATTACAACTGTTTTGTCTGATATTACAACTGTTTTGTCTGATATTACAACTGTTTTGTCTGATATTACAACTGTTTTGTCTGATATTACAAGTGTGATCTGTAGACTGACAGATATTGTCTGGACACACTGTAGCAGACGCAAGCCAAGAATGGTGTTCTACTGACATCTAGATGTCAACTCGGGTGTCGAGAGCGGAACATAAATATTTGTGTTGTCCATGTAATGTTAGACAAGACAAACTTCAAGTCAAAAAAAAATTCACAGCTTGATCATTTTTATATGACTTGCGAAGTGATTTACGAAGTGACTTGTTACATTTTTTTTCTAATCGATGGCTGAAGAACTGATTCGGGTTGAATTAAATGCAACTTCTCTTCTAAGTACCTGGTCCTGATTCAATGTACTGGGTTGTCCATGTCTTTTCTATGTATTTGTTTGTTTGATAATGTTATGGAAGGTCGCTGACTTAATAGCGCCAAATTGTTAGTAGACAACTAAACCGTTGCAGGCGTATTATATCTTAACTTGTAAAACCTGAAATAACTTGAACAACTTTTTTTGAACAAAACTAAATATAATTTTTATTACGATATAGACAAAATAAGCTTGAGATGAATTGAAATAAAAGTAGTTAGTAATAGTATAGACAAAATAATTTGAAGAAAATTAAACTCACTACAAAAACATGTCTTTTCACTCTGGTAATCTGGAGTCGTCTGTTGTACCTAAGACCGCTGATGACAAAGCCACTTATCTTGCATCATTCAAAACCAATCGCCAACCTCTTCCCAGCGTCACTAAGAAAGACATTCCCACACACTCCATAACAGACAAGTTTCAGACATAAAGATTATTTACGTGCTTGCGCATACTTCCTGTTGGATGGAGAATGGAAGTGGGCAAGGGTCAAACTCGGAACCGTCGCGACGTCAGATGTGTTAAGTGGCAAAGAGGTATTGGTCTCCACTGTCCACAGGTTGCAATGTCGCAGAGCAGTGTTGATGCCAGATTGGTCTCCACTGTCCACAGATTGCAATGTCGCAGAGCAGTGTTGATGCCAGATTGGTCTCCACTGTCCACAGGTTGCAATGTTGCAGAGCAGTGTTGATGCCAACTATAACGATTGGTCTCCACTGTCCACAGATTGCAATGTCGCAGGGCAGTGTTGATGCCAACTATAACGATTGGTCTCCACTGTCCACAGATTGCAATGTCGCAGGGCAGTGTTGATGCCAACTATAACGATTGGTCTCCACTGTCCACAGATTGCAATGTCGCAGGGCAGTGTTGATGCCAACTATAACGATTGGTCTCCACTGTCCACAGGTTGCAATGTCGCAGAGCAGTGTTGATGCCAACTATAACGATTGGTCTCCACTGTCCACAGATTGCAATGTCGCAGGGCAGTGTTGATGCCAACTATAACGATTGGTCTCCACTGTCCACAGGTTGCAATGTCGCAGGGCAGTGTTGATGCCAACTATAACGATTGGTCTCCACTGTCAACAGGTTGCAATGTCGCAGGGCAGTGTTGATGCCAACTATAACGATTGGTCTCCACTGTCCACAGGTTGCAATGTCGCAGGGCAGTGTTGATGCCAAATATAACGATTGGTCTCCACTGTCCACAGGTTGCAATGTCGAAGGGCAGTGTTGATGCCAACTATAACGATTGGTCTCCATTGTCCACAGGTTGCAATGTCGAAGGGCAGTGTTGATGCCAACTATAATGATTGGTCTCCACTGTCCACAGGTTGCAATGTCGAACGGCAGTCTTGATGCCAACTATAATGATTGGTCTCCACTGTCCAGAGGTTGCAATGTCGAAGGGCAGTGTTGATGCCAACTATAACGATTGGTCTCCACTGTCCACAGGTTGCAATGTCGCAGAGCAGTGTTGATGCCAGATTGGTCTCCACTGTCCACAGATTGCAATGTCGCAGGGCAGTGTTGATGCCAACTATAATGATTGGTCTCCACTGGCTGTAGTCCAGTAGCCTGGGCATCTGCTATTCACACTGGGCTCTAACTGGGCCCTGATTTAGTTCACGTGACCTCAGGTGGTGAAAACAATGTTGCTACCTCCAGTGTTTAGCTTTACGTTTAGGGTTTGCAAACGTGTTAAGTGCTGTGGTATGTCTATCACACCTGTCCAGAGAGAGAGAGAGAGAGAGAGATGGGGGGGGGGAGAGAGAATGTGAGACTGACTGTGTGTGTGTGAGAGAGAGAGAGAGAGAGAGAGAGAGAGAGAGAAAGGATAAATAGAAAGAAGGTAAGAGCTGGCGATTAAAAGAAAGAATGAGAGATTGAAAGAGGGAGGAGAAAGAGGAAGAAAGTGAGCAAGAGGGAAAGAGTGTGTCTGATAGAGAGAGGGGGAGAGAGGGAGAGAGAGAGAAGGAGAGAGAGAAAGAGATGAGGGAGAGAGAGAGGGAGAGAGACCGAGAGAGAGGGAGAGAGAGAATTAGAGAGGGAGAGAGAGAAAGGGGTGTAAAGTTATGAAGAATAAGAGCGTAGGAGAGAAGAAATAAAAAAAGAGAAAGATTGATAAGAGGTGGAAAGACAGTGAGAAGAAGAGTGAGAGTGGCAGTGGCGTAGCATCCATGGCGCGAAGGGGTTCAATGAACCCGGGCTGACCAATAGGAGCCCATGAGAGCACTAAAAACAAAATGTGTTGAATGAAAAATGGTGTTCGGTACTTGGTTGGACTGTTGTAGTGGGGAGGTAGCTGCTGTTGCCTTCCCCCCTCTCTATTTATTCATTTTTTTAATATTTATTTTTGGTCAGAGCGAATGTTTTAATAGAGAAATTACCTAATGTGCACAAAATCAGTTACTAATATGTGAAATGATCAGCAAGTGTGAAGATTGGCCTGGGTCTACTTCAAGAAGTCGTGAAAATAGGTCAAAGTGTCAATCTGAACGAAGGGTCTTGACTCTGTATCCAGCATCACTGGACATAATTTAAAATAGGTCAAAGTTTCAACCTGAATGTAGGGTCTTGACTCTGTGTCCAGCATCACTGGACATAATTTAAATAGGTCAAAGTGTCAATCTGGAGGAAGGGTCTTGACTCTGTGTCCAGCATCACTGGACATAATTTAAATAGGTCAACGTGTCAACCTGAATGAAGGGTCTTGACTCTGTGTCCAGCATCACTGGACATAATTTCATAAACTTGCTGAAGTACAAGCGTTGGGGAGACGGCTACCCATCGATAGCGAATCTACTTCCTGTTGACTCACGAGCTCTTCTTCTGTGTAGGAAACATTAAAAACTGTTCTCTCTTTTTGTGAATCTCTTTATTCTCTTTTTCGTTGTTTTTTCCTCTACTCATATCTCTCTAGTTTCATGTTCTTTCTTTCCTCTTTCTCATTGCAGACACCTTCCCCTTTTTTTGTTTTGACTCTCTCTCTCTCTCTCTCTCTCTTTCTCATTATTTCTTTTTCTTTCCTCCTAAATTTCTTTCTAGCTAATGAAGAACTAATAAACACCTCCCTCTTCACCCCACCCCCTTTAAAAAAAGAAATGTGACTGCACTTCTGTATCGAAGAGAAGCACAAGTAATGTAATCGATTCCTAGACATTTCATTTCCAATATACTTCATTTCTATTGTTGTATAATAACTCGTTTTATGTACTAGTTATCACCCTTCGATTGTTGTCTGGTGAAGTAATTACCTCCCTTCTATATGTTGTGTACTAATTACCTCCCCTCTCTCGTTGTATTCTGTACTCATTACCTCTGCTCTGAAGTTGTATTGTAGTCTTACTACTTGATTATCTCCCCTATATCATTATAATTTTTGCACTTGTTACCTTTTCTAGTATTGATTTTCAAAGCTTTTAGTTTCGCTATGGGACGTCTTTCAAGTTCCTACAGGAGAATCTTTCTTTCTTTATTATGAAAAGTGAATTTTAATAAACAGACGTATCGGTAACAGATTTACTGGGAACTAGGGTCTTTGATCTCAAGCTGTTAAAATGCATGAGAGAACAGTTTCAACATCTAGGTTCTTTGTTGGGCTGCAAACCCACAGCCTATTGGCCACGCATGTAGTGCGCATGTCTTTGAATTAGTTCATTAAACTATGTAAACTATTGAATGAAACCTCTACAATGACTCTTCACTTTGCGCTAAGGCGTACTACTAGGTGAGGCGTATGGTATGTGTTTTCCAATATGTTTATATTGCGACCAGACTTTTTGGCATTGATTTTTGGTTTGTTTGAGAAACGTTGTAATAAAGGTTGTTATATATGTCTTCAATAGATAGGTATAAGTATATTTAATACCCCCCCCAACCAACCTCCAATATAAAAGTTTTATTTATAATATCCCCATCATTTATTAGCTGGAAAGTAATAATGTCATTGAGCACAATTCGCTATAGACGTATAACTAACTTGACACTCTGGGATTAAGTTAAAACTTTGCACAATTATTCATTGTCCCTAACAAAACAAGAAACAATAATAAAAAAACAACGAATCAATTAATTTATCAACCAGTCGTAATATATTAATTTTATTTATATAGAAAATGTACTAAGCTTGTGTAAAGAATTTGGTCGTTTACTAAAAATTCGAAACTAACAATGGTCTATAAAATATTGTTTTATAGCTCAGTGGCAAGCACGTCGACCTTCCATCGTTGCGGCTCCAGTTCGAATTCAGACTCGAGCAACTATCTTTTCTTTTTAATGCTCTTAAAAACGAGGCTCAGAAAACTCAGCCTTAAGCTGGTTCACAAAAACGATTGGACCATAGAGCACTGGGCAGGCAATAAGCAAGAATTTTGGCTAAACAAAAACAATGCATACAAATACCTCTATTCGGTCACATTTGTTTAACGTGATTGAGTCTAACAAAATAGATGCCATTTTACTTTATGTAAGCGATATATTTGCTTGTTCACTTTTTTACATGTCAATACCCAATGGCAATAGGAAAGAAAGAGAACGTGTACGACTTGTTTCTAGCATGTGGAATACGACATGTGCATTTGCTTTGTTTTATTAAATTGTGTTTTGTATTTGTAAATGTTGGTATAGTCTTATATGTATTATTAGTCCTTTACTTTTGAGTCTTCTGTCCTGGACTGTTCCTAAGTTGACTAAAGATATTGATCCGGTCAAACTGGAGTTTCCGTTTCCTTTCTTCTTGACATCATTTTTAATTTCTGCGTACGACCTTGTTAAAGTTTTCTTAAATTTATGTTCACTTTGTCAAGAGTAGGCTAATAACATTCATGTATCGGGATCAGAACTACCGGCGCAATAGACTTTAGTTTCATTTTGACAATCAATTTCTAGATTTCAGTGTCAATAGGTTACTGTCTTTTTTTTTGGGGGGGGGGGGACTCAAAATAAAACGACTTTGTAATACTAGATCTATATAACACCTGCTGTCAAGGGGGCACGAGAGGAAATCAATTTCTTCTGAACAGAAGCCAAGAGGTCATTAGACTGATAAATGGAAAAAATGACCTTAGACCTTACTTAGCTTACCTAACAATCAAAGATGCGCACTAAGAGTATAGTGCTAGAAAAGTTCAAGTGGCCACACCCTGAGCCCCAAAATGACTTCAGTTAAAATTAAAGTAAATTTGGGGCCAATATGAGACACTTTGTCATGAGATGTATCCACACCTAGATCTTGTAGATTTAGACGAATTTAGATAAAGTTTGAATATAAAAGAAAATTTTGAGAAAAAAAAATCGCCTCTATTTGAAAGAGTAAAATCAAAACTACGACCAAATTATTTTTTTTTTCGATTTAAATGAATTTTTTTTTTTATTTAACCTTACCGTAACCCTAACCCTAACCCTAACCCCTATAGTCCAAAGAAAGGTAAAAATGGAGGAGACGTTAACCCTTAATTCTCACTTGTTACCTCTCCTGTCCCTTTGTCTGTTGGGGCATAGCTCTAACAACTGGGGCAATGTTATCTTAAATCTTAAAATAGCTCTATAAACTGGAGCAATGTATTGTTTCGGATCTCACTATCCAGGCTCTCTGCACCTTACACAACCAACTTAAAGAACTTGACAACTCAGACCTCCAAAGTAACATCACAGTTTAATGTCCAATAAATTAAAGCCAATACTGAACAATTGGCAACGCGTAACACAGGCTGTACAAATTTATTTCCGTATCAACCGGACCGCCGTATCAACTCTTGCTCTGGCCTCTCTGTCTCGTTCCGGGCTTGCACTGGGTTCAACAGTTCAGGACTGACTTCACACACTGGGCTCGTTGTATCGGACTTGATCACAGACCAAGATCAAGAAGCCGTTTGTCTCAACTGTACTTGATAGTGCTCCGCACTGAACCGTCGTAATGCTCCGTACAGAACCACACCGCTGAACCACACTGAACTGTGCTGTAGTCGACCGACTGTAGTGAACCGGGCTCTGGACCCCTGTCGTGAACCGTCTTGACTGCGACACCTCCGCTCTTTATATAGGGTCCCTAATGGCCTTCTAGAACCAAACGGAACATCGCTCGAAGTTTCTAGCTTCGTCACATGACTACATCCCTCGTGACGCTCCTGAGCTCTGTTCACGACGGCGATCCTTCTCGAACCGTCATGACACTCGTCTCGGCTGACCGTCATGACTAGTCACGGTTGACCGCTCGTCTTGCGCTGGCATGGGGCGATTTGCGTCTGCTGACTACACACATACCACTACCCCCATCTGTGTCACCACCAGGTTTATAACAGTATTATCAGCATAGCTCTATCAACTGGGGCAACGTATCATCAGCATAGCTCTATCATCTGGGGCAATGTATTATCAGCATAGCTCTATCAATGGGGGCAATGTATCATCAACATAGTTCTATCAACGGGGGCAATGTATCATCAGCCTAGCTCTATCAACGGGGGCAATGTATCATCAGCCTAGCTCTATCAACGGGGGCAATGTATCATCAGCCTAGCTCTATCAACAGGGGCAATGTATTATCAGCATAGCTCTATCAATGGGGGCAATGTATCATCAACATAGTTCTATCAACGGGGGCAATGTATCATCAGCCTAGCTCTATCAACGGGGGCAATGTATCATCAGCCTAGCTCTATCAACAGGGGCAATGTATCATCAACATAGTTCTATCAACGGGGGCAATGTATCATCAGCATAGCTCTATCAACAGGGGCAATGTATCATCAGCCTAGCTCTATCAACAGGGGCAATGTATTATCAGCATAGCTCTATCAACTGGGGCAATGTATTATCAGAATAGCTCTATCAACTGGGGGGGGGCAATGTATTATCAGCATATCAATGGGGGCAATGTATCATCAACATAGCTCTATCAACGGGATCAATGTATCATCAGCATAGCTCAGTCAACTAAAACAAAACAAAGCACAAACAAAAGCCTGACTGTGATTGCATGCAACAATAGAAGCTGCTTCCTTTGTTTTCTTGACTATCTCGAGATGTTAATATTGAAAACAAATGACTATTTCCTAGACAAGAAGTAATTCTAACACAATCACATAGAATCTGATTGGAATCTCTTTGAATAATGTCCTAGAATAGATCGTCTTACACCCTAACCTGGCTTCCTCGTCACATTGTCAACACTTTTGTAGTCTTTTAGTCTGCATTCTACTATTAGCTTACACTCTTTTGAATCTGCATTCTACTATTAGCTTACACTATCTACAGTCTACACAGCAGAAAAAAAAGTTTTTAATAAGTTAAAAGGTGGTTAGATTGGTCCAAACCTGGAAATTCCCAAAAACTGGCAGCCACATTAGTGAATGCCATGAATTCTGTTAGCAGTAGAGACAGTAATTTTGTGGTTTTTTTTTTCAAAGACGAACCGATAGGATCAGATCCGATTCAATCCAGTTCAGATCTAATCCCATCAATACTATCCTATCCAATTGTATCAGATCAAATTCGATCAGATCAGATCCAATCTTATTTAAAAATAAATTGTTATTTGCTAAACGTTTCTTTAAAAAAACTGAAGAAAGAAAAGAAGCGTGTCATTATTTCTAGGTCTAACTCACGGACACATACATTTTCCCCTGGCACCGCAATCTATATATCTACTTATTTCCCCTTGATCAAAAAAACAACACAACTTATAAAATTGAGTATTGATTAGAATAGGTTGGGAAATACAGGTGGTCAAAGTCAAAACTGGCCAATATAAGTACATAGTGCAGCTAGAATAAGGACTAAGGTATACTTACGATTCAGCGCTTACTATTATCCGACCTGTTATATCCAACAAGGAAACACAAGGTTAGAGATCTTTAAGCTAGGACCGACAACTCTTGTATCCAGATCGCTAGTGTGTTTGTTGTGATCGCCACGTTTCTATATTTGTACCCTCGTGATGCTGGAGAGCTCTTACAAGGGACATTAATCCATCTCTCTAAGAACTTTTTTTTTTTACAGCTAATAATCTTTGTTTTACACAGGGGGGGGGGGGGGGAACAAGCAGGTTGTTATAACAAAAAAATCTGCTATTTCCTAACTCGTCTCTCTCTTTCTCTATCTATGTCTCTCTCTTACTATTCTCCTCCTCCCCCTTTCTCTTTATTTTTCCTCTCTCACTTTTCTTAACACCCTCTCTCACTCACTCTCTCGCAGCTTCTGTAATGATGCTAGATTTGATTGTTTATTTGACTTGGTTCATAATGTCTGCTCAGGTCCTAATGTAGTCTTTTGTTTATACCTCAGGTTGTTTTGTTTGCGTTAACTTTGAGAGTCACTATAGACTTTCTCTCTCTCCTTCTCTCTCTCTCTCTCTCATTCTGTCTTTCTTTCCCTTTACCCTCCTGCCCAGACTGACACGAGAGAGAAAATCCAACAGAACAGACATTGACATCAATTTTTGGCTTAAGACCTCGAGATCGAATCCCGGCCCGTGTTTGCCGAGGAACTAAAAGGAGTTTGGAAAACTCGCCAAGATAGCCCCCCCCCCCCCAATCCCAGGAGAAGGGGTTCCGCTAACCACGTGCTTCAATCACATGACCTGTCATTGTAACTAAAATATAGTCGATCTAGGGAGTGATGTACTAGGTATAGATGTTTTAACTGTAGGATTTGATCAAAAGCTTTTTTAAAAATTTAAATATAGTATATCTTTAGTTCTAATATGAGGCGCGATGGCTGAGCGGTAAAGCGGTAAAGTGCTTGGCTTTCGAACCTGGAGTCCTAGGTTTGAATCTCGGCGAAGACTTAGATTTTGAAGACGAACGTAATCATCTTTTTTAAAAATCCAAGTCTTCACCAAGATTCGAACCTAGGACTCCAGGTTTGGAAGCCAAGCACTAATTATGCATGCTAACCAATGACTTAAATTCTGCCAAGTCACTGGTTTTCCTGGCTGACTCAGGCAACCCATTCTATGCTCTAATAGCACTAGGGAAGAGTTTCGTGATCTGTAGGACGCTGAATGGGTACCTGACATTAGTTGGGGGAACTTTTTTAAAAAATAGTTCTAATATAAATCGGTTTTCATAATACTAAAGATAATTATTCACTTTAATATTACTTTTATTATTGCATTGGTGATACTCGTCGTTTATACTCTTAAAGCAGGTCCAGGGCGCTTTGACCTTACGTCAACATAAGGGAGCAGCACCAATCACAATTCAGACCTGGTGTACATCCAGATTTAAGACGTCCCATCAGAATGAAGATTATTACATCTTATCCAAAGCCTCCTTCAGAACAGCGGGACTATCGCGTTTAGGGGCGTGACCTCTTTAGAGGCCCCAGCATTTCGACATTCCATATTATGACAAGAGATAATGTACTTAATAAATATATAACTTCATAATAAATAACTCGGGCTCGTCACTGAAATACATGCAACAGGGGCATTAACTCCTAGAGCAACACGAATAGCAAGATGACATGGCAGTGGCGTAATAGTTAATAAAAAAGAAAATTTCATATACTCGTTGGGGGGGGGGGGACGTTCAAGTGTCCGGGGGGACTTTCATATTAGAACCCCCCCCATTTTTTTCCACCACCCCCCACCCTAGCTACGCCACTGATAGAGACGACAGTCCGAAACCAGGCAAGTGATTGACATGGCAATTTGGAAAAAAGCTAAAAATGGTTTAGTGATGAGCCTTGGTATCGCTTCCGTCAGGGAAACAGTCAGGGAAACAGGAAAACAGTCAGAGAAACAGTCAGGGAAACAGTCAGGGAAACAGTCAGGGAAACAGTCAGGGAAACAGGAAAACAGTCAGAGAAACAGTCAGGGAAACAGTCAGGGAAACAGTCAGGGAAACAGGAAAACAGTCAGAGAAACAGTCAGGGAAACAGTCAGGGAAACAGTCAGGGAAACAGTCAGGGAAACAGTGTAACAATGTTGTTCTGTGTGAGAAGAGCATTTTCTGACTTTTTCAAAAATAGTATAGTCATGTAAGTTGTCTTATTTTTTTGCCCATGTTTGTCTGGCCACACCTACACTGACTTCTGCTCTTCTTCGTGTTCTGTCCACTCTCTGTCCCTGCCATGCGGTTGAGAGAAACAAAATGTGTTTTATAATATGTACTAGATTGGGTTTCTTCTGTCTGCTGGGTTTTATTTTCAATACCCTACCGTGGTTATGTTAAAAGTAAAGAGAAAAAAAAACATTGATCAAATAAAACAGATCAGATGGGAGGGGTTGAGGCGGGGCATGCTACAAACAGAAAGAAATATACATGGTTGGGGTGGGGGGCTGGTTTAAGTCAATGATCACGTGATCGTGTGTTTATAGATTGGATGAATGTGTTATTGCTATCATTGTTAAGAGAACTATTAGCCAGGTCTGAGTGATGTCTCTCTCCATATCAGACGATAAAGATTCCATGGCATTTCTGCGTGTCTCCAGGCTGGCTTCTTTTATTTCATCTCTCTCTCTCTCTCTCTCTCTATCTCTCTCTCTATCACTCTCTGATTTTTTAAAAAGAAGTGGCAAGACATGGTTTACGGCTAATGGCGAATGAATCTTGGGTTATCCTTTATTTTTATTTATTTTTCTAGTTATTCCAATAAACACAAGAAACACCATCAAATGTGATTGTTATAAACAATGTGTAATATAGATACGTACAACATCATCTCGAAGCACGTGATGCGATGTCATCAAATGTATTTAGAGAAAGAAATAACAAATATGCCTTTTTTAACTTAAACTAAGATTTACATAGCTCCTGGCAACGCTTCCGGAAGCTTCTTGAAAACGTTCGTATTTTTTAGACTGCTAATCTATATTTAATGTTTGGACATTCCTGTTTCCTACTCTCGTGGGCGAAATGTTTTTTGTTTTTTTTTCGAATGAAAAGCAAAGGAAATAACTTCGAGATCCACTGTCACTGTCAACTACCTGGATTGTATTTTCAAAGTTTGTCGTCAAACGAATGGTTCGGAAATTTCCAAAGTTTAACACCCTGTGGTGCAAAACAGAATCTGGCGCCATTTTTTGTATGGACACTTACGACATAATTTAATAATTTTCTTAGATGTTCTCTAGAAGTGTTTTTTTTTCTCTATAGTGTAGTGATTTAGTTTAGTTTAGAGATTAAGTTAGTTTTGTAAATAAATATATTGTGGATTGCTTTTAGCGACGGTAAAAGTAGTGACGTAGCCAGTCAGACGAATGACGTTGTAGAATACTGGTCCATGATAGGAGAAGACTTTGGGCTAGGTCTTGTAGAAAGATGACGTTGTAGAATACTGGTCCATAATAGGAGAAGACTGTGTGGCTAGGTCTTATAGAAAGATGACGTTGTAGAATACTGGTCCATGATAGGAGAAGGGTGGAGGGTCAATAAATAAAAAAAGAAATTAGTTAATTAACTTTTGATAATTAATTATTTTGGTTGGAATCTCGAACAAGGAAAAGAAATTGTATCTGACTGATAAGGTGTTATAACGTAAATTAACCCCTTTATTCTTTGTAGAGAGATAAGTTTGAAACTAACAATAGATAACTATAAAACATTCTACTTTCATAAGCATTTTACTGGCACAGTGGTTTGTGTATGTATTAGAGATGGCTAAGGTGGCTTTGGCCCTCGAGATCGAATTCAGGTTTTCATTTTTTTTAAATATATGCATTTAAAAAAGCGACCACCCAGATAACACCTACTTTCTTCCCCCAAAACCAGTTCCAACTGGTGCAAACAAATGATAGTATCATAGCGTATAGACAAAGCTAAATGAAAGAGATTGCGCTAATAAAAACAAAATGGTAAAAATATTTGTAATAGCAGAGAATTATTATTGTTATTCTAGATCTATTAAACATTTAATTACATGACTGATACAAATTAATTAATATAAATACGCTTAATATAAGCTTTGTTTTAAACAAACAAGTTGTTTTTGTCTTTTTTAAAACTATTTCCGTACCCCCTGTCACTTTCTCCCATCACCCTACTGCCTGATTAGGAAGTGCTAAGAGCAACATTAAAATTTCGTGTCTGTGCACACTGAGCAGTGACCTTGTTACACAAAGGTCAAATGTGTTTGGAGGTAGTGTCAACACAGCAAGCATCCTTCAGTACCCCAACCTTTGTAAATGGAGAATGCTACACATTTAGTCGTGTTTACTTCGGTGACATTTACAGGGGCGACAATTGAGCAAGGAAACAGAGTCTGCGTGTAGTGAGTTCTCCTTTCTTTTTTTTCCCCCAATGAAGTCTGTAAGATGTCAATCAAAGTGAACGATTGCCAGGCTTACTGGCTTTTTTTTGGGAGAAACTCTCTCTCTCTCTCTCTCTCTCTCTCTCTCTCTCTTTTGGTCTTTCTCTCTACATAGGTTCTTTTCTCTTTTGCCAGTCTCTCTCTTTTATCTCTTTTTTTTTTGTTTTTCCCAAATGTCAGTTGTTCATTCAGAAATGACGATTAGCAGGCTTTTAACTCAGGACCTTCGTAACGATATCCGAAGCGCATACCACATGACCAGGCGGCAACCTCCTACTCATCCTCCTCCCTCTCTCTCTCTGTCTCTCTGTATCTCTCTGTGTCTCTCTCTCTGTCTCTCTCTCTCTGTCTCTCTCTGTCTCTCTCTCTGTCTCTCTCTCTGTCTCTCTCTCTGTCTCTCTCTGTCTGTCTCTCTCTGTCTCTCTCTCTGTCTCTCTCTCCCTGTGTCTCTCTCTGTCTCTCTCTCTGTCTCTCTATCTGTCTCTTTCTCTGTATCTCTCTCTTTAATTACTGATATCCACATATGCGACAAAACAATTCCTACGGTACCTACATAGATATGAATACAAACCTCTACATAAAAATGCCTACGAACATCGGTATAAATAGTATTAGATACTATAAGTAGCTATTTAAACATTTTTATGAATATCTGTATAAACATCCATAGGAATATCTTAACAAACGCCCATATAAATATCTGTATAAACATTTATACAAGGATCTGTATAAACATGCATACAAATATCTATATAAACATCCATGAAGACACATAGAATTTAGTCAGGAGGAAAGGCCCCCCTCCATTCTCGTTTCTCACCCTCCCCCTTCCACTTTTAGAGGTCACTGGCCTTTAGTGAAGTCATGATTCTCCATGTCCCCCCCTCCATTCTCGTTTCTCACCCCCCCCCTTCCACTTTTAGAGGTCACTTGCCTTCAGTGAAGTCATGATTCTCCATGTCCCCCCTCCATTCTCGTTTCTCACCCCCCCCCCCTTCCACTTTTAGAGGTCACTTGCCTTCAGTGAAGTCATGACTCTCCATGTCCCCCCTCCATTCTCGTTTCTCACCCCCCCCTTCCACTTTTAGAGGTCACTGGCCTTCAGTGAAGTCATGACTCTCCATGTTCCCCCTCCATTCTCGTTTCTCACCCCCCCCCCCTTCCACTTTTAGAGGTCACTTGCCTTCAGTGAAGTCATGACTCTCCATGTCCCCCCCCCTCCATTCTCGTTTCTCACCCCCCCCCTTCCACTTTTAGAGGTCACTTGCCTTCGGTGAAGTCATGACTCTCCATGTCCCCCCCCCTCCATTCTCGTTTCTCACCCCCCCCCCCCCTCCAATCGCTTTTGGAACGTCAAATTACGAGAAAAAAAAAATTATTGTAGTTTTTAAAGGGGAATAACTTCCTTTATCAATGATTCTATACTATTAGAGATTAAGATTTTAATTGGAGTTTTTTATTTTTATTTTTTTCTTTATTTTTAAATTTTCCCTTTGGCTCATTCTCTTGTTTCCTTTATAGACAAAAAAAAATCTTTTCATTTCTTAGAACTACAAATGCACTACTTTTGATCTCCCTTGTTAACGTCCTACAAATTCACGGTATTATCAATGTGAATGTTCAATTAGAAATATCTAGAACACAAGCCCTGAGGCTAGTCTCTCTAAGAAGCTTTTAGAGGATTCAGCTCGTCATAGCGCTGTTGCAGTCTGTAGTTTTATTTCATCCGAATTCGGTCCAGCTTTGACTTTGTTCAGCTTATCATGGCAATATTTCG
Source organism: Biomphalaria sudanica (assembly GCA_036873155.1). Classification (NCBI taxonomy): domain Eukaryota; kingdom Metazoa; phylum Mollusca; class Gastropoda; family Planorbidae; genus Biomphalaria; species Biomphalaria sudanica. Next base: position 6,681,053 of record JAZGLO010006691.1, read on the forward strand.
TAACAGCGATGCATTGCCTATTAGACACTTGACAGCATTCTTAAAGCAGATCATCGTGACCTAAATGTATCCAGACCCGCACACAGATAAAAACGCACACATTAACACAAACACCCGCGCGCGCGCAGTCAAAAATTAAATTAGGGAAACCGAACGGAAGAAAATGTAAACAAATTGATTATACGGCTTAAGTGTCTTTGTAAGTAGCTGGGCTAGTAGAACAACTGCAAGGCAAGTAGGCTTCCATCTTTGACATTAAGTGGACATTACCTGTCTCCCTCACATCCTCTCTCCTACCATCTTCTCTTATATTGAAGGCCAGTCCACAGGTACACTGTCTCCTCAATTACCCGGCATGCTTTCCATGGGTACCTTTAATTGCCCATCAAAAGCACGACGTTTAGTTTTGACTTCATTAGATCTAGAAGAACACGAAATGTTGGACTTTCAAAAGTCAGCGTGAACGTTTCTCACGGAGTTTTGCAATGGAATGTTGGATGGTTTGTGTGTGTTTTGGTTCAAATCTTTTATTATCTGCGGCATTTTACTTCTCGAGAGATGATTTGTTTCCTTGGCAGCATCTCATGAAGCTTAAGAGACCAATCCTCAAGTGACATTCAATGTCACAATTTGAGCTTTTAAACGTCGACGGGCTATTTCTTTGAGTCACAAGCAGAGACAATAAATCTAGGAAATAAGCCAATGTGTTGTCAAACTTCTGCTTTTTTCAGGTGCTAACACTCTTGCTTCAAGTGCTAACGCTCCTTCCTTAATGTGCTAACACTACTTCCTTACTGTGCTAACACTACTTCTTCAAGTGCTAACACTCCTTCCTTATTGTGCTAACATTATTTTTTTTCAAGTGCTAACACTCCTACCTTAATGTGCAAACACTACTTCTTCAAGTGCTAACACTCCTTCCTTAATGTGCTAACACAGCTTCTTCAAGTGCTAACACTCCTTCCTTAAGGTGCTATTATACCTACTACTATCCAAGACGCCTTCATTGTGTATGCTGTTCAATTCTGTGGAGACAAATCAGTAATTTCTGTTTCGCAATGAAGAAAGTCACGCATGCGCTAACAATTGTTTCGCTCTGTTCTTTGTTATTGAATTTTTATAATGCAAAATAATAGTAAGAAAAATTATTTGTGGTGTTTTTAAACACAGTTTTGGATGTTTGCTTATAAACATTGTATTAGGGTAAAGGTTATTGTTAAGGTTAAAGGTCAGTGTAAAGCAATACGTAGTTGTCTTCGTCTCTTATTTTGTCAAGGTTATGTTATAAATGTAAAGATTATAAGATTATTTTTCTCTTGTTGTGTTCCCCCACCACAACAAACACTAACACACACACACACACACACACCATAAACAGAGTCTCGAAGCGAAGAGACGGCACTCTTATCTAGAAGGAGATCTAAATCTATATTGATTGCAACATGCAACTTAAAAAGAAACAACAACCTATCCACCGTCCACTTTTTTCATTTACTTGTATGAAAATACCCCGCTGCTAAAATGGGTTCACATTCTGAAAACAATATTATGAATTTGTTTTCAAAGTCGTGGAGTGTGGATTTTATAGCTTTTAGAAGCTCCATTCCACTGCATCTAGTTTTACGAACATTTTAACCTGTCTTCTGGTTTATTGACTTGTTTTGCTACCAAATGGTAGATTTCCGATAAATCTTTTCTCTTTTTTTTTTTTGCCTGATTTGTAAAAAAAAAATAATAATTAAAAGCTTCTGAGAATTTGGCTTAATCTTCAGTTGATATCAGACTAGAATGGTGACATTACGAAGCACAAGCTAGCCCGCACACAGACGCAACAAAATAGAAATCACATTCTAGAAAAAAAAAACAGTGGCTCTTCTGTTAATCCAAACAAATGCTTGAACAATCTGCAGGGGCGTAGCGTAGCAAGCATAACTTCCACGCTGTGCACGGCACGCTACTGGCATCCCTTCCAGAAACAGTAGGCTACATTGTAATGTCATTTCTGACTTAATGCTCAGATCTAGATTTATAACCACAAATAAAGTGTACGCCTTTCAGACCTTGCGATTTATCAGACCATGTAAAAGACGTTTCTGAGGGCCACGGTTTACGGTGGTGTCATGTGGCCAGCACAACGACCAACTCGTTTACTTTCCTACCAACTTATATCTATCTTACTTCGTTTTTTAATTGATATAGCCGGGGGGGGGGGGAGGGCGGGGTATCGTGGAATAAGCTCCCACTTTCTATAAAATACTCCAACATAGAGTGCATTAGAAATACTCTCAGACAATTCAGAAGTACCAAGTCTGCTTCTGTGTCTTGGGCTCCAAGCGAGACCAATCTTTATAGTAGGCCTGAGCCATGACGTCGCAACCTGTGGGCAGCTAAGACCAATAGCTCGTTCCCAAAGCCTAGGTGACGTCGCAGGTCGGTGTTGAGGCCTTCTATAACGATTGGTCTCGCTTCAAGCTCAGCGAAAATTCTCAAACAGATGAAGATTGAGACTTAGCACTTCTTGTTAAACCATTCATTCAGAAAATGACTATTCAGAAAACGACTATATTCAGAAAATGACTCTATTCAGAAAATGACTCCATTTAGAAAATGATTCCATGTTCTCAAAACAATACTTTTTTAAGGTGTTCAGTGTGTTTACACAGTCGTTGAGTCGTAGCTCCAGACAGTTGGTCCAACTAAACCGATGGAGGCGACAAGGCGTAGGCCTATTTTTTTCTTAATGCAGAACTTGAATAAAACTTGAACACCGGTTGACACCGACTCTAGTGACGCCACTGCTTGGAGGCAAGACCAACTCATGAATCTTGTTGAGAGAAGTTTAATAATGATATAAAGTAAAACGTAACTGTTAAAGAGGAAAGTTTCATTTTCATATTGGATGTTTACATTCACAATCTAGTTAATTGGATGTTTACATTCACAATCTAGCTGTGATGATTATAGGATTCTGTTAAAATAAATAATGTTTCCGGCAGACAATGGACCTCATTCACCAATCGTAAACAAACAACATTTAGTCACGTGATCTTATTGATAAAACAATGAAAAAAACTGTCATGTGACAACTTTCATGAATTAAACATGAGATCGTAAATTATATAGAAGAGATAGAGCACCACGTGGCTAAATGTTGTTTGTTTACGATTGGTGAATGAGGTCTATTGTTGTCAAAATGGTCCCTCAACTGGAGCTGTACAGACCTTCAATACAAGCTAGCCTACAACATAAATGTCATCATCACCCAGTGACACATTGCTTGAAGGAATATCTATAATTTATAATATAAAACTCAATATTCGACCAGGGTGTGTAGCAGACAGGTAAGGACATTAAATGCCAAGTGTGACAGTCTGTCAATGAGCGCAATATTGATAAACTTTTCTTCAAGCCAAGTAACAGTGCGGTATTCATTGACCTACCTATAATGGCCAATACTATCTATAAGATTGACATAGATGGGCATTTTGCTCTTTAGAAATAAGTTAAAAACAAAGGTATGTATACATTTATGAATTATAACGGTTATCCCTCCTTATTCCAAATGACCAAGTGTGGTGTTTCAAAAGAACGTTCAGATTGGTTTGTGTTTAGATGGAAGACTGGGAAACTTTATTGCACATCAGCAGTTAGTGGCAGATCTAGGAAGCCACACAATGAGGTCAACTGATCCCAACTTATATGTATTGATGTTTAGTTTTTATGTTTGTGTATAGATGGAAGACTGGGAAACTTTATTGCACATCAGCAGTTAGTGGCAGATCTAGGAAGCCAAACAATGAGGTCAACTGATCCCAACTTATATGTATTGATGTTTAGTTTTTATGTTTGTGTATAGATGGAAGACTGGGAAACTTTATTGCACATCAGCAGTTAGTGGCAGATCTAGGAAGCCACACAATGAGGTCAACTGATCCCAACTAATGTGTATTGATGTTTAGTGTTTATGTTTGTGTATAGATGGAAGACTGGGAAACTTTATTGCACATCAGCAGCTAGTGGCAGATATAGGAAGCCACACAATAAGGTCAACTGATCCCAACTTATATGTTATTGATGTTTAGTGTTTATGTTAAGTTTTCCAATTTGTGTTCTGAGATTAAATTGCTTCGTTCAATTCTCAATGCACTTCATCCTACAACTGATCATGTCTGGACCAGAATAGATGTAAGAGAAGCTTTATGCTAAGCTCATAAGAGAATTAGAAGATGTAAGAGAAACTTTTGTGCTAAGCTTATAAGAGAATTAGAAGATGTAAGAGAAGCTTTGCGCTAAGCTTATAAGAGAATTAGAAGATGTAAAAGAAGTTTTGTGCTAAGCTTATAAGAGAATAAGAAGATGTAAAAGAAGCTTTGCGCTAAGCTTATAAGAGAATTAGAAGATGTAAGAGAAGCTTTGTGCTAAGCTTACAAGAGAATTAGAAGATGTAAGAGAAGCTTTGTGCTAATCTTATAAGAGAATTAGAAAGTGTAAGAGAAACTTTTGTGCTAAGCTATAGGAGAATTAGAAGATGTTAGGGAAGCTGTGGTACTAAGCTATAGGAGAATTAGAAGATGTAAGAGAAGCTTTGTGCTAAGCTTATAAGAGAATTAGAAGATGTAAGAGAAACTTGTGTGCTAAGCTATAGGAGAATTAGAAGATGTTAGAGAAGCTGTGGTACTAAGCTATAAGAGAATAAGAAGATGTAAGAGAAGCTTTGTGCTAAGCTATAGGAGAATTAGAAAATGTAAGAGAAGATTTGTGCTAACCTTATACGAGAATTAGAAATGGTACTTAGAAGATGTAAAGAAGCTGTGTGCTAAGCTATAGGGGAATTAGAAGATGGAATTAGAAGATGTAAAAGAAGCTGTGTGCTAAGCTATAGGGGAATTAGAAGATGGAATTAAAAGATGTAAAAGAAGCTGTGTGCTAAACTATAGGAGAATTAGAAGACGTAATTAGAAGATGTAAAAGAAGCTGTGTGCTAAACTATAGGAGAATTAGAAGACGTAATTACAAGATGTAAAAGAAGCTGTTGTACTAAGCTATAGGAGAATTAGAAGATGTAATTACAAGATGTAAAAAAGCTGTGGTAATAAGCTATAGGAGAATTAGAAGATGTAATTAGAAGATGTAAAAGAAGCTTTGTGCTAAGCAATAGTAGAATTAGAAGATGTAGTAAGAAGATGTAAAACAAGCTGTGGTACTAAGCTTTACGAGAATTAGAAGATGTAAAAGAAGCTGTGTGCTAAGCTATAGGGGAATTAGAAGATGTAATTAGAAAATGTAAAGAAGCTGAGTGCTAAGCTATAGGAGAATTAGAAGATGTAATTACAAGATGTAAAGAAGCTGTGTGCTAAGCTTATAAGAGAATTAGAAGATGTAAAACAAGCTGTGGTGCTAAGCTACAGAAGAATTAGAAGATGTAATTAGAAGATGTAAAAGAAGCCGTGTGCTAGGCTTATAGTAGAATTAGAAGATGTAAAAGAAGTTTTGTGATAAGCTATAGGAGAATTAGAAGATGTAATTAGAAGATGTAAGAGAAGCTTTGTGCTAAGCTCATACGAGAATTAGAAGATGTAATTAGAAGATGTAAAAGAAGCTGTGTGCTAAGCTATAGGAGAATTAGAAGATGTAAGAGAAGCTTTGTTCTTAGCTATAGGAGACTTAGAAGATGTAGGAGAATATCAGTGCGAAGTGTACCTGGTGATGTGCTGTCTTGCAGCATTGCTTTAATATGGAGATTTTTATACCGGGCAGGAAACCTATAAATAGCTCGCCTTTTGGTGTATCCTGTGTACAAAATGAAGGCAGTGTTGATACACTATGACTTTTAAAATGTATAGGATAAATTTTTTAAAAAAATGTATATGATAAATTGTGTTTTAAAATGTATATGATAAATTGTGTTTTAAAATGTATAGGATAAATTGTGTTTTAAAATGCATAGGATAAATTGTGTTCACTTGTTAGCACTGAAGATTTCAAATGTTCCTTATTCTTCCTTTTGTAGCACAAAGTCATTCTACTAAGGAGGAAGCATTAGACTTTCACATTCAAAACTTAGTTTGAAACCATTTCACATAACTAGAATAGCTGCAATAAAGGAGATTATCTTTCTGGCACTAGGATATTTTGTATAGTAGAGCTCAGTTCTTTTTTTTTTCCTTAGTTGGCAACAGTTCAGTTAGATTTAGCATCCTTGACATTGTTTAGTTGCTCATGAAAATTCCAATACACAATGATTTCAAGTCCTACTAGACTGATCATGGTGTGTATACTCCTGATTGAAGTATTTGTGTGAAATGGGACAAACTAATCAGCATGACATTATCCATCCTCATCTCTTTTCTCATCATTGTACAACGTAGTATGTAACTATTATTGGATTAATCGCCTTATGTTCTTGTGTTTTATTGAGAGATGAAGTTCTGAAGTACTAATATGTGACAGTTGGGCTTAAAGTGCAATTGCTAAGACTTTGTTATAGGAGGCTTCATTAACAGGTATTTGTTACCTGTATTCTAGTTTCTATATTAAAATTATCCATTTTAATATTTTTCTGTAATACAAGGTGATATAAAATACAAATGCATCAATCAATAGTTAATCTTGTTGTGCAGGTTATCTCCCTTTCTTTACTACAGATGTGCTGACTTGGCTAACTTCAACCAAATCAAATGTAGCTAAATAGCTTTCAGTACTGTCAAAAAATACAAACAATTCAAAAACAAAACAAAAAACACAATTGCAAAAATTTTCAACCATTTATTGAAAATGTTAAATAATAAAAACCCAGAACTAAAAGAAAAAAAAAAGTGGAGTAAACATAACAAGTCTGTACTTTTAAATGCACAAGACTGTCAATGAACTAAATAGTGTACACATCTCTAGCTACTGAAACAATGAACACATTAAGTTCAACACAAGTGTTTCTCAAGTGTTTAAACAAGAATTCAAAGACATATAAGAGATTTTACTTTATACATCAAAATAATTTTCTACATTTTTGTGTTATTTTACATGAACGAGGAGTGATTACAGTGATGATGGCTAATGGTCCAATCATTCATAATATAAGATACAGATAAAACAATTTAGTACAAAAATAGTTCAGATAAACATTTTGACATCAACACAACGTCACATCTCAAGGTTCAGGAAGACAACCATTTACCTGGGGAAATAGTTCTCATCATGTTCATTGGCATGAGGGTCAGGGTAGTCAGTCAGGTCAAGGCTGAGACTTTGGCTTATTACACAGTCCCCTTGCTATAAGAACAAAGAGAAAAACAAATAGCTCAGTTTGAGAAACATAGAAACTCATATTTTTAGTGCAAACACTTTATTATCTAATTCAACCCTAAATCCTACAGAGACTCATATCTTACATTGAATAACTCATATCACACTCAAATGTATCTTGGCTAACATCCACAAAGCAAGTTCACATTGATACAATATATAACAGTGGCAAAATGTCTATGTCCTAACTTTGCTTCCTAAAGATTTAGTACATTTTGTATTCTGATATTTTTTTCCTTCATTACTTTCATTCTATAGCATGCTAGTGTGCTATGGTCCAATTCCTTATGTGGGGGAGGGGGCTGTTTAACTCTAATAAAAATCATTGAGAATACATAATTCCCTCTGTTTTGCAATGTTGAAGCACATCAAAAAAAAATTTCCCTCTATTGTAAGGACAACACTTTACCTCTGGGTAAATACCAATGAGTGCATCAGCCCTGTTGTAGAACTCTTCTTTGAGAGAGATAACAATACACTGAAAGTTGGTCTTGGACTGTTCTCTGATGTAAGCAGCAACCTGGACAGTACAGTGAATGGTAAATGTAAACAAGATAAGGTCATGACTTATTACTAACAGGTGAAATCACTGTTTAGGGCATAGACTTAGTACTAACATGTTATATCATTGATTAGGGTATCTTATATAATACAAACATAACTTCAAGATGATTACGTCCTACGCGTCATGCATTCAGTCATGCATATTAACCAATGACTTAAATTCTGCCAAGTCACTGGATTTCCTGGCTAGCTCAGGCAACCCATTCCATGCTCTAATAGCACTAGGGAAGAAGGAGTATTTAGTATTTGTACAAATTTGTCCTAGCATATGGGATGAGGAATGTGCCTTTATCTTTGTCTTTCTGAGTATTTTATAAAATTTTGTTTTTGTATTTGAAGATTATGGTTCAGTGTTTTATGTATAATTGCTACTTTACTTTTGAGTCTTCTGTCCTGAAGGCTTTCTAAATGACTTAGTACTAACATTTTAAATCACTGATTAGGGCATAGACTTAGTACTAACATGTTAAATCATTGATTAGGGTATAGACTTAGTACTAACATGTTAAATCATTGATTAGGGTATAGACTTAGTACTAACATGTTAAATCATTAATTAGGGTAGACTTAGTACTAACATGTTAAATCATTGATTAGTGTATGGACTTAGTACTAACATATTATTTCATTGATTAGGGTATAGACTTAGTACTAACATGTTAAATCATTGATTAGGGTATGGACTTAGTACTAACATGTTAAATCATTGATTAGGGTATCGACTTAGTACTAACAGGTTAAATCACAAAGTCTGAAGGTACAAGTAAGAAGATTTACCTTGCCAATGTTTGTATTGTCCAGAGCAGCATCAATCTCATCAAGCACAAAAAATGGAGACTGTTGATAACTGAAGACAAAATACAGTCAGTTTGGAAATACAATAGGATTTTAGTTTTTACATTTATATAAATAGATATATTTGCAGTTGGTAAGTTTTCTTTCTTTGTCATCAATAAATAATAAAATATTTTTTTACTTTTATAAACATTCATTTGTGGTAAATAAAATTGGCATGCATTCTCCTTTAATTCTATACCTAATACCTGTATATAATTTTCTAATAACAAACAAACAAAAATTTTGTTCACACTCCAACAAGGCAAAAGTACTCAGTCCATCCAAATGTGGAAAATGATTCTAGAGTCAAAGAGTTAACACAAAATGTCTATTTGAAACAGCAATGTATCTCCCATGTACGTCATGAAAATGAAGAACAGCTTAATCACAGCCCAATCTGGTTCATCAGACAGCATCAGAATGTAATTGTTTTGGTCCTAATAACCAGGAGGTCTGATTAACCAGATTTGATTGTATAATATTAGGTTGTAGTACTTTAGGAATTGATCCAACTAACCAACTGGCCTGATTAACCAGATTTGACGGTATAATATGTTTTAATACTTTAGGAATTGATCCAAATAAGCAGCTGGCCTGATTAACTGGTTTCCACTGTACAGTAAATTGAACATAGCCCTTTCTATGTTGCCACATTTCAAGTGAAATATTTCAGTTATCTAAGCCTGCCATAAACAGCCATATATTATAAAAGCCCCATCTCAACCTTTATGCATAATGTATGTTAGTTTGAAAGTTATATAGATCAGTGTAATGTAGATTTTGGCTTATTGACAATTATAAGTGTATTATTGTAGAATGCAGCAAGCAACAAAATTTCTCAATTAAATATAACCGAAAACAAATTTTACAATTACACATTTGATACTATTTATAGCTCTTGGCTTTCTCTTTAAAAATGTGAACAACATTTCCAGTAAATACAAAATCTATTCCATAAAGACACCAATGTATGAGGTAGAAAAGTTCAAGTCTCAGAGCTTGAGAAGTGGTTTTGTAACTTGTTTGTCTACAGACTCTCATTTTGAGCTACAGTACAAAACTCTTACATCTCTTTAAAGAAATTGTTTCCAAAAAAAATGAAGTGAAAATCTGTTTTTAAAATATTTCAAAACTCAATTACCTGTTGATTGAGAATAACAGTGCCAGAGCTGCAACAGTCTTTTCACCACCAGACAAGTTGTCCATCTGTCTAAATCTTTTACCTGGAGCCACACAGTTGTAGTTGATACCGTCCAGGTAGGGCTCTTCTGCATTCTCTGGGTTTAAAAACGCCTGAGCAGACTGGTTTCTTGACAGAGACTAAACAGAGGAGGCAGATTTTTTTTAGGTTAAAATGTTTTACAAAGTTCCCATTTAAGTGAATGTATTGCCTTTCAAAGTGATGCCTATCAATAACAGACAAGAGAGGATGAACTAAAGGGAGGATGTAGAGAATAAAATGTTAGCTGCCTAATCATGAGAAAATGCGCTCTGGTCTGTTGCTCAATGGCGCCAGTTTGAACCCTGTCCACCACCCTGTCCTGCAGGAGATTTGGGATAGGAAGTAAGTATCTTCAAATCTGAAGGACCATCAGAAATGTGTAAAAATAAACACATTTATGGACCAACAAATCATAAGCTTTTTTTAAAAGCACAAACCCACTAATACAAGGAATGCAAGGCAGGATGTTGCAATTTATTTTAAAAGCTTTTCTGTAATGTTTCTCAGAAGTGGAAGAAATGTAAAATGTACTTAAAAATAGAATAAATATTATTTTACAAATACTGTACAGAAAAAAAACAACGAACATTATATTTCACAAATATTTCAGAGGTATAGTTTCTTACCTTGTAAATTTCATCAATTTTAACAGAGACATGATCAAAACAATGCATGAATGTGTCGTATCTTTTCTTTCGTATTCTTTCAAAAGCTGTTTTAGCACTTTTTGCCCGCCTTCTAGCATTTTCAAATTCTTCAGATGTCTCTTGAAACCTCTCTTTCACTCCATCTAATCTATGGATTTATTTCATTGAAAGAGTGTTAGGGAAAACACTGCAATTAAAACTCATTATATTTTGTTTGTATTCTCCTATTGGTTTTGATAATATTTAACACAACATCCTCATAGAGTATTTCAAAAATATATATTTCTAAAATGCCTCTTACAAACATTGAGTAACAATCAAAACAAAATTTGTTGAAAATGAAGAAAATTTCAATAAAGATAAAAAGATACACTGCACTGAAAACATAAACTTCAGAAAACATTTAATAGAAACAAAGGCACACAAGTATGCATTTGATCTCAATTTAACGCTAAATCCAACTGATAATCCAACTGCTATGAATTATAGTTTGAAAATGAAAAAAATGTTTTGATTCCTTATTTAAGACACATTTTTTTTAAATTAATATTCTTGTCCAACAAGTCTCACATGTTCTACACATACAACAAATTACACAAAAACAAATATTCAGATATTTTAAACGGATGTATTGTTTGTTTGTTCTTTTTTTATTAAATCTACCTTACAAAAACACAAAATATAAAACAAAACAGTAATAAAATAAAATAACACATGCCAAAAAATTTAAATAACAGATAAATAAACAGCTTGAAATGCTTTATTCATGTTCCTCTTTACTGTTAATTGAATTTGTTTACGAGAAAGGTGTCCCTAGCCCTTCCCATCTACACAATTATATATACATGAGCAAGTTGCTTTCAAAACACAAATAAAATAATGTGCTGAAAGGTGAAAACATACAAGTATAAATTCCTAAAATCCTTTTACTGGTTTTGAGCGCCCCCCCCCCCCCCCCCCCCCCCACAGTGACAATGGTATTATGAATCAACAATGAGAGCCTGGGAAAAAAAAATCCTAAATCTACTACACAAAATTGGGTGCCTTATTTCAGCTGAACAAGGTAGAGGCATTTCTTCGTTATTGTATCCCACAAGAAATTCATATCCCACAGGCTACAGAAACAGATGAATTTTGTCCTTGTCATTTAGACTTTATTGTCTTGAATATGACTTTACAAGACCACATTTATTACCCATCAAAATATTAATATATATATATATATATATATGTATATTGTTAGACTTCTAGTTTATTTAAGTATTAGTTATTTAGCGACGCACCATAGAAGACGTATATTGAACAGGACTAGTGACGTTTGGGATATTTTGGGTTAGAGACCTGAAAATCAGTTAGCGATAGAATCCTCTAGGGTAAAGACGTGTTTATTTTGACAGAGACTTTTACTGGAATAAATATAGTATGAACTGTTCATCAGTGTCGACCACATCTCTTTACTCATTAAATCGATCGTCTTGTTTATTCTGTATTGTTGATCAACTACACTGAATACACACGAACAATAAAACTCAAACGCTTGCAGAGTAATTAATTGAAATTCAAGTCATCTAGAGTTGACCTCAAGACAGCCTGAACAAGTACATCACACTGGCGACCCCGAACCTCGAAGCCGAACCTTGTCATTAGTGCCTTTAAAAATTGTATATAACTTAGTAAAATGATAATATATTGAGTTTTAAAAATAAATAGGATGCTATAGAAATTATTTTTAAAAATAAAAAAAACTTACTTTTCCATGGCTTTCATATTGGGTGCATTAATTTTTTGTAAAGTTGTTTGTAAGTCTGTGATAGCTTTAGCCATAGTTTGTTGGGCTGCCTTCACCTCCTCACCAGAGTCCAGCTGGGACATAAAGTTGGCATTAGTCTTTCAATAACAAAGGAAGGATTTCATTTTCCATTCATTTTATACAACCTGTTTAGTTGAGCTAGAAACAGCTAAGTAAGATTCTGTCAGTTGATTTAAGCATAGCCTTTTTCTTTTGCACTGAATTCATTAAATGAATTGATCATTGGTGCCAATATAACAAAAAAAGGTTCATCCGAAATCCTTATCTGAGAGTATTATTAGTTATAGTTTAAGTAAGTAATTGTACTTTCAGGTAAATATCAACAATAAGATTAAGACACCCTGATCAAAACAGGCAGAAACTGCAACACTATTTTTAGAACTACATCTGACAACCTTTAAAAAAAAAAAAGCTTTACAAGGCTGAAAAAAAAAAAAAAAAAAAGTTTAAATATTTACAGGCCTAGTTGTACACCATACAAGTTTAGAATTCCCAGGTCAATGCTGATCTCTTCTTCCACAAAGCAAAATGCATCATTTTAAAAATGCCAAAGAATTTGCAAATATTTAAAAGCACTTAAAGTCACAAAGACCCCTTCTCACAACCTATAAGACATAGCTGAACACATCAACGCATTATTGTTGAGGAAGACCAGCATATTAGTTTCTATGACAGTTACTATTAATGCTACATGTAATGATGCAGAATTTATAGTTCAACTTTAAAGAACTAGCTTAGATAAGAAGTTTGGACCATATTTCAACCTACTTCTTTGTGCTCATCACTCAATGAACTATAGTCTATCTCTAATGCTGCCTCTCTCTCATAAATAGCTTTGGCCCCTTGAGTGGACATGGAGTCTGCTGGAGTCTCCTGGCTACCGTCTACATTGTCTCCTTCTGTGATGTCATCAATGGTACCCCGCCTCATGGGTACTCTAATATCATCCATCTAGAATACAGACAAAGATTTTTTTACATCTGTATATTACAATATTACTTATAAACTTTTTAACTCTTTGAGGACATTCAAACATAAGTCACACAGCTGTTAGCTGTAATCAAACAAATCAGAATGCACGTAACTAAAACAATAGGATCAAACCAAAAAAAAATTTTTTTTACTTTATACACGCTTCTTGGTTTATAAAAAAAATATTTGAATTAGATTCCTTAAAGGTTGACTGGAAATAAAGCAAGATATAACTAAAACTAAAGCTATACAGATGTACTGATGTTAATGTAATTATCAATATGCCTAACACATCCTTCTAGTGCAATATCAGATTAAAGTGTTGTCAATAATAGTTGAAACACACCTTACAACTTTTCAATAAACTGTGTCTATCTGCTCGCTTCTGTTCCAACTTGACCTCAAGGGCATTGATACTCTTTTGAACTGCGGCTATTTCTTTTTGTTGTACTGCCAAGCGTTTGCGCACCTCATTGATCTCTGCCTCCATGTCATCTACTTGAGACTTGTAGGTCAACTTGTTCTGCTTCAGTTTCTCCTGCCGCTGCATTTCTTCCTCAATAATCTGAATTGTGTTGAAGTTTTGAAATTTATTAAATGTGTATTTTAATGTTGGATGGTTTCAGTGGATTTTTAGTGAATTAATTATAAATACCAACAATCCTAATTATGCCAGAATGGTTTGACAAACCAGTACAGTATAATTAGATTCGTTCAATAAACATCTGATTTAAAAAAATTGAACAGAAATCTAATCATATTTAGAAGAAAAAAAAATCTAAGTGAGTTTGTTAGTTCCAGTTAGACTGTATGGTGATTTGTAATAAAGCTAACCGATGATTACCTGCATTTGCCTGGATTCTTCTTCTTTCACAGCCTCAACTTCTTGTTCGTTGTGGTGAACTGTTTCTTGCCATTTTTTTACCATTTCTGCAATGTAGAATTAAGAAATGATATCTACTTTTATGTGCAATAAATGTTTGATAAATAAATAAAAAAGATGACCAGTCATTTCATCCCCGGTCATTTCATCCCCTGGTCACTACATCCCCCGGTCATTTCATCCCCAATTAAATATTTTATATATATAAATATGATTATGTAGAATGCTTTTTGACATTTTATGACTCGTTACTAATGTGTTTATAGTGTTTCCTCTTCCACTTTGAGAAATCTTATATTGTAAATCTGGGTGTGTACTTAGCTATAGCGCTTCTATTGGATGTGGGGGTTGTAATATCGTATTATTATCCGGATCGAAGGCCAAGGTTTGGTGGAAGTAGTAAAAAATCACTTGAGAGATAGAAGTGCGATTAGAATAATTATGATCATGCCGCTGATAACTTATCATCAAAGGCCAAGGTGTGGTGCAAGTAGTGGAAATCTTTTGAGAGATAGAAGTGCGATTACAATAATTATGAACGTGCCGCTGATAACTTATCATCAAAGGCCAAGGTGTAGTGAAATTACGACCATGTTTCACTTTATTTTATTTTTCAATCGCTCTTTCTTGAAAATGGGCGTGTCATTTTTAGCCTTGAAATAAGGTTTTATTTTTTTTTCTAATAAAAGCGAAATCATCCATCCTCGTGATATCATGTCGCCTTTATAGGTTTTGCTTTAATTCCTTTTAACATTAACGTGTTAAAATTTTGTTATTTAAATAAAAAATGAATACATTAAATATTGCTCATTTCATGATTTTTAAAATTACAATTTGTTAGATAAAAATGAACAGATGATGAAAATATCAGGGGATGAAATGACCGGGGATAAAGTGACCAGGGGATGAAATGACTGGGGATGAAGTGTCAGGGGGATGAAGCGATCAGGGATAAAGTGACCAGGGGATGAAATGACTGGGGATGAAGTGACAGGGGGATGAAGCGACCAGGGATGAAGTGACCGGGGATGAAATGACCGGGAACCATAAAAAAGCAATGTTTGTAATTTTGTATTAAAACCCTTCAATTAGCATTTGATCAATCAGCAACCATGTCTCATTGATTTAAGTTTCCAATAAATGTTGTGTCCTAAATGTGAAAAGCTAAAAAGCTTGCAAGCTTTTAATACTAATATTTCATAGTTAAAACCCAGTCTGAGCATCTGCTGATAGCTACACCCCATCTGAACTTTTTTAAACAGTCCAATGGAGCTTCTTAATACAATGATCTAAGATAAACTATTGTTTTAACCTTCAGTGTCTTGCGATTTCTCGCACTCCAGTTGGTTTTCAAGCTTGTGGCGAAGATTTTCAAACTCCATACGTTTTCTTGCTCTTTCTTGCTGGGCTCTGAGTTCTCTCTCTTCATAGTGTCTAAAAACAAAAATGTTTCATGTGACGTTAAATTCAAATAACTATTTCAAAAAGGCAAAAGTTGAGCAATATAACATTAATATTGTAATAACTGAAGGGAGGCAAACTCAACGAGACAAAGATGTTTATTTACACGGAGACATGACAAACACAAAGGGGCATCTGCCTTGAGTACAGCATCTCCATATTGGCTCTAGACTTGGGCGGAAATCGTTTTCTCTCCCATGTCAACATCCTTCCTGTTTAGTCACAGATAGTGCGCACCTTCTTTCTGCACTATCTTGGATGGCGGTGCGCATGGCAAAGTCATAACAATAGCAAACAATTTTCTAGAGACAATCTCAATAGAGAAAGTTTTAGAATACCAAATGTATAGTGTCAATAAGTTTTGATTCTGTGTATTTAGGATGTCAGCACAAAGCAGTCCATCTTAATGCAAACACCAGAGTTGATAAAAATAGATAAAAACAATCAAAGAAAGCTGACAAAAAAAAACTTTTTTTTAACCCATTGAGAACAAGGGTGTTAAGTTTTTGTGCAAGCCACTCCCAGAACAAACAAGGATAACCCAACAACAATGATATCTTCCAGAACAAACAAGGATAACCCTACAACAATGATATCTTCCAGAACAAACAAGGATAACCCAACAATAATGATATCTCCCAGAACAAACAAGGATAACCCAACAACAATGATATCTCCCAGAACAAACAAGGATAATCCAACAACAATGATCAGTCACCTAATATTCAAGACTCCAATGACTGCACAAAAATCTTTGAACACTGCATCTTCCACTCTGTTCATCTCATCTCTCAACTGTTTGATGTCCACCTCCCTAGCATCTATACTTCTCTCTAATTTCTGCTGGTCAGGCTGTAGACAACACAATGGGGACATTGATTCAAAAAGATTGTAAACAAATTTATTGAAATTTCACAGATCTAGCCCATTTTTATTAGTGGAAATCTTAGTTGAAGGGAAAGATATTATTTATAAATGAATTGCAGTCTATACTTACCATAGCTTTTTCAATTTTCATCTGACACTCTGCAATCTGATTCTCATTGTGTCGAATGGTTCTGTTTCTCTGTTGAAATTAACACTTTTACATGAAAGAATTCTGCAATATGTGGAACTTGAGGTGTTTATTATAAAAAAAAAAGAGTTAATGTATTGTGTTCATGACACCTACTATAACCTATCCAGACAAGATCAATGTCTAACCTTTAACCTCAGAAATGGACACTACAGAATGAGACTATATAAGTTCTGGAAGCTCAAAATTGGAACCAGTGAAATCTGCCCATGTGGAGTGTCATAAGAGAATGGTGACCACGTCCTTCAAAACTGCATTCTTTACCAAGAGGCCCAAACAATACACTGGCCCCAAAACACCCCAATAGAAAAAAAACTATATGAAGCTCCCTGATTTGGAAACCACTGTGCAGTTCTTCTCATATATTAGTTTAGTCATCTGAACGCTACCAAAATAAAAATGAGAGCGAGGAAGAAGAAGAATCAGTCACTCTAATTTTATAAAAAATTCCAACTCCTGTGACATCAATAACTTATCAAGTCATCAAGTAGATAACATTTTATTGACCAGTTTTATAAACATTTCTAAAAAATATGTTAATATGTAAGAAGTAAGAGCAAATATGTTGTTTGTTATTACTGGCCTACTATTTGGAAAAATCTACATCAATTAAACATTACCAACACAAAAGCAGTTGGAGGGAAGGGGAAAAAAAAGGAATGAGTTTTAGAGACAATACCTTTGAAAAAAAAAAGGAATATGAGTTTTAGAGACAATACCTTTGAAAAAAAAAAGGAATATGAGTTTTAGAGACAATACCTTTGAAAAAAAAAAAGGAATGAGTTTTAGAGACAATACCTTTGAAAAAAAAAAGGAATGAGTTTTAGAGACAATACCTTTGAGTTTTAGAGACAATACCTTTGAAAAAAAAAAAAAATTTTTTAAAGAAGTCAAAACACCTGAGTGTAAATGTTTCATTTTTGATTCCCCTATAGAGATAAAAAAAAAAAAGCTATGGACAGCGTTCATTGAAGTATTACTGTAGAAAAGCATGTAACTGACCGTGTTCTCCAAGTCTGTAACACTGTACTTGAGACGTGTCTCCAGACCCTTGATCTGTGATCTGATTGTGTTTAGTTCAGACTCTTTACGTTTCTTCTTCTGCTGTTCCTTCAGCTCCTCCATCAGTTTCTCTTTCTTGTTTTTCAACTGGCTCAAACTTTTCTCATCCCAGCGTCGAGCTTTGGCTTTCAGATCACTAGATGAAGCAAGTCACAGAGGATTTTAGGCTCTAGAATCTTGGGGTTCAAACATTTGTTAAATATCACTAGGACTGTATTAATTGTAATCCTACCTGGCACCTCCAGAAATGATACCAGACTTATTGAAGATTGTACCATCCAATGCCACAGACTGTTAAAGAGATGCAAAGAGTTAATGGTTCAACTTTTCTATGAGAACAAAAATATATATATATATATTTCATTTGTATGATAAACTGTTTAACTACATTTATTATGATACACAGTAAAAAAAATTGATAAATTTAAATTGTTTCTGATGAATAAATTTACATAAAACTTAAAACTGATTTTAATTTGAAAAATAAAATTACCAAGAGGGATTATACACATTTTTCTTCTATCACTATTGTTGTTGTTGTTTTTTTCTTAATTCTCTAGTTTGTTACAATAAATAGTTTTAATCAGATTTTAAGAAACAAGGACATAAGTACTATCTGCTACATCATACAAATATTGAGTAGTTACCCTCTGTCTTTCCACACCACCAAAAGCTACTCGTCTTGCATCCTCCACAGTTTCACAGACCAGGGCATTACCACAGGCAAACAGCAAAGCCTTCTTGATAACAGGGGGGTCATAATGGATGACATCAATGACCAGCTTGACATTCTTGGGGTCCCTGATATCTCTGGTGTGAGAAGACAATTCAGAATTTCAAACTAAGTCATCAAGTCAAATGAACAATGATATTGTCTGCAAGCCTCTAGATTCGCTCATGCATTTGAATATTGAATCATGAAGAAATAAAAGGTACAGTAAGAAGACCAAGCCTATCAATGTGTTAGGATTACAAATTCTCTGTTCTTTAAATTCAGTCTCTCTCTCCTCTTAAAATGACCTGGTACATGCTTAATGTGACACCCCATGGACAACGGGAGCACAAGGCATGGGGGAGATGGCAAAGAAAACATCAGAGAGACATGTGAAGAAAAGCAGAAAAAAATGTTATCAAGAAACTAGAGCAATGAAGAAACAAAATTAAAGACATTTTCTGACTGAGCCACGTTAAACAATTCTAAAACTTCAGACAGGAAGAAAAGAATTCTCAGGTGAAATACTAAATAACAAGTGTTAATACCTATTTAAAAAAACATAGGCAAACAATGTAAATATGAGCTAACCTCAGTTTTTTATTGATTGAATGACTAGCTAATCAGATTGACATGTAGTGATTGTAAAGCATCAAAAATAGTATCAACCATAAAAAAGAAACTACAACTGATATAATAATAATGTCAATGCCTTTGATTCCAATAAGATAGAATTAGAATTAAATACTATACTATAAACACTACTGAGCTTCCTTCAAGCAGCAAGAAAAAGAATTCTTAGGTGTAATACTAAATAAATATGTTGTTAAAAACTATTTCAAAACAAAGACAAACAATGTCGAGCTGACCTTAATTTCTCATTGATCTGACCAACTTCCAAGTAATCAAGTGGCAGAAATGTCTCCGGCTCAATTCTTTGTTCTTTCATGTACTGGATGCAGTCTTTGGCTGTCTTCTCTGAGTCACACACAATAGAGTCCATATGTTTACCCAGAACTTTGGTAATAGCTATTTGATATTTCTTGTGGCTGGGCTCACAAAGATCAATCAGACGACCATGCTGTTGTTTTAAACAGACAATTTTTTTAAATAGACTAAAAAATTTGTTTTTACTACACAACAGCGGCTATCTTAAACAAGTATTTCAAATAACTGAGACATTACACATTTATAAATATAAATATGCATTTATATGGAGAAAATTGTAACAAAGCTGAACAAACATTAACAGAGACTTATGACTTACTTTACTTGACTAACTAGAATTCAAATAGTTAAAAATAATATAGAAATATAAAAGTCACTTACCACTCCAGGGTAAAGTCGTTTTAAAGTGTCAATCAACTCAGCTTTTCTCGTGGCACGAGATGATTCTTGCCTGTCAACCTAAACAAAAATACGAAGTCAATGATTGACTAAAGTTATTAATGAGTTTAAATAAGCTCCCAATTTTAACTTTATTTGTATCAAGTTGTGGGCCCTGTTCATAGGGAAATGTGCATAAGGTACATCAACAACAAAAAAACGAACTAATCCAGCCTTCTTTTAAATGACCTTCATTAATAGCTTCACTTCTTTTTATTTTAATAATCAGAGTCTTACTTCACTATTGGAATACCTATAACACAATCATTCTCAAAAGTGTCCCAATATTACATGCTAGTTAAGTCAGAAAAGTACTAATATTGATTGCATTTTTGGGTAAGCTTCAAAATTTCTGCATTTAACACATAAAAAATAATAATACGTGAATTTTTAACAAAATTTAAGAAAATAACCAGAAGCATGGTTTTGTTAATAAAAAAAATATAAATTACTTAAGGGAAATAGTTTTTTTGACAACCATTTTTAAATAAAGACTAATGATTGCAGTTTTAAAAGTCAGAATCACTTTGCAGTGAAACAACTTTCCATTGATGACTCTATGATAGCACAGAACTATCTGCAACTACAAGGAAAAAAGTTTCAAAGCAAAAAAGAAAAACTTACAAATGCCAAGGTAAAGAAAATGTACACAATTCTAAAATGCCTGAAAAAATCTTTACTTTAGCTTCACCAAGCTGCATGGTAATACTCTCCAGCTCTCTGTTGATTTCATCTATCCTGTAAGTTGATTCATTGACATCTTTAGCTAACTCCTGTTCTACTTTACGTTGATCCTCAAGGGCACTGCGGCTGGTTCTGTGATCATCAAATTTAAATTATCAACACTGTTTAATGAATATGAACTCTTAAAATCAAAATACGTATAGTAATATTAATAATGTGCTCATAAATGAATAAGGGTTCCATCTTAAGACTTTAAATGGTGAAGTTATTCAACCAGGTCAGTAATTGAATATAAATGTTCAGGGGAAGTAAAAAAAAAAGGTCCAGAAAATCAGCACGAGCCAACATCTTACTTTTTAGAGAAAGGTTAGAGTAAAAAAAAAAAACCTTACTCTGCACACGGAAATATTTAGGCTTTGTGAGCAGAAGTTAATTACAGAAGGGCAACAAAGTTTTGTACCATAAAATTAGTAGTCGAATTACTTCTGTCACAGTGAATGGGGGAGACCTGTTTAAACAAATATCATTGTGAGCTGCAGCCCTCAGAAAGTTATTGGTTCATAGCTTATTTAGAAGAAACATTTGGACAAAGTAAAAAATATAAGTTTTGTATGACTCTTTAAGTAGACGGATTCTCTTACGTTATGTAATCTTCCAATTTAGAAACTCTATTCTTGTTTTCCTCTAGTTCATGCTGTTTCTGTTTCAGTTTTGCTTCGTATGTGGCTATGTCTCTCAGACAACTGTCCAGCCTGTCCTGGTCCATCTTTTGGTCTCGAATGATAGCATCTAACTCCTGCATGTACTCAGCTGCTCGGCGCCCTGCCTCTTCTTTCAGTCGGTTATACTGCTGTACCTGTACAATAATGAAAGAAAATTGACTCAATATATTTAGAATGTTTTTTTAAAGGCAATCATAAAACAGAATACAGAAATATTCAAACCCTTTTGGTCTTAGTATTTTAAAAACTGAAAGTGATATTTAAAATGAATGATAGTAAAATTAAACACATAAGTGTTTCAAAACTAAGATAAATTAAATGATAGCAATGATTAAATTTTACCTGGCTTTCTTCCAACTGTAGAGATCGCCCTTGAGACTGAGACTCTTCTTCTAGCTCAGCTTCGAAAGCCTTTTGTTTGTGCATGACTTCATCCAACTGTTCCTGTATCTCAGCCAGCTGATGGAGAAAACAAAATACACAAGTTGTAGAGCCCAATAAGTGTGACCCTATGACACTCTTTATTTGAATAGAAACTAAGAATATCTGCCAACTACTTACAGTTTGATTGTGGTTTTCATGTTTCTTCACAGCTTGCTTGAGAGACTTCCTGAAGAAGAATACATTGGCACATTTTTATCATTCATTACACAGAGAATACAAAACATTCAAGAAACATTAACATTCAATAGATGAACAAAAGTGGAAAAAATATTTTTTTTTTTCAAAAAGGAAGGAGGAAGGGTTGCTTAATGTTTTCAACAGTTTGGTTTAAATAATAATGCAGAGCATATAAAGGATGTCTGGTTTCCAAAACAGAATCTAAGTGGGTGAGGGAAAAAAAAGGCTTAACTTCTAAAAGCCAGAAGCTTGTAAGAAAGAGACGAGGATCTTTATGCTTTGACTGTACTTGACCAACTTACTTAGAAGCCTCCAACTTCTTGGTCATATGAGAAGTCTGTTCCTTGGCTTTAATATACTGAGGTCTCTTTTTGTTCAGGTTAGTCTCCTAATAAGTCAAAAACAAACAGAAACATTTTTATACAAAATATACATATATGTATATATAAATCCTAAGCACTCAAGCTTATGATGTGTCTTTATTTGTAATTCATTATAGACAAGACTTACCATGCACAAGCAGTTAAGATCAAGAGAAAAGAAAAAAAAATGTTAATGTTCCCTGTTCCAAAAGGCTTTCTAAGGGTTACTTAATTTACCTATGGTTAGTTTAATGTTTCATAAGTTTCACTCACAGACTCTTTAATCTGTTGTTCCAGTTTAGTCAGTTCCCTGCTAATGGTTCCCTGTTCCTTCTTCTTGTCCCTAATCTCATTTTCAATTTTTTCACGCCTTTTATTTTCTTTTTCCAATGTTCTAGTTTTTTTACTCAACTCTTCTGTGATTTCTTCAATGTCTTTCTCATTATGAAACAACTTGAACAGGGCCAGCTCTAACTGTTTTTCAACCTGAATAACAAAATTAACAGACAAAAGTATATTATATCAGCCAAAATTATGAAGTCTATGCATAATCAAGATGTAACTTAAGCAGATAGTTACTCACTTTCATTTCCAATTTTATTTCATCACAATATAATAGTTTTGTAGACTAAGTCTACATTTTATACAAAACAATGTTAAAACATTATTATATAAGCAGAAAGTGAGAATATTGGTGAATGTGGTGTGCCTATAATGTATTATTGTTTAATGCACAATGGTAAGACAATGTTATTATATAATTACTATTATTATTTATATAACTTAAAAAAACCTAACACTTTCAAAAGAGCTTATGAAATTTATTGTTTTCTCTGTATTTGAGAAAATGACCCATATTTTTAAATAAAAATTCACGATATTTTACGCTTCATTAGCTTTTTCTCACTTTTGCATAAATATCACTAAAATTGCTGAGCCTGAGATATTAGTAAAAGAGCTAAATCTAAAAAGTTTCCAGCATGTTACAGACATCCACTCACCAACTGTTCATTAAGTCGCTGATAACGCTCAGCCTCCTCCTTTTCCAGCTTGGCTTCTTTTCTTTCCGCTGCTATTCCCTTTTTCTTATTTAAATTAAACTGTGTGTCCTCTTCAGCTTTCAACATTTCTAATTTAGCTCGCTCGTACTCCTCTTTCAATTCTCCAGATCTAAAGAAAAATAAATAATGGCATTAAAAAGGGCACATTTTTCTGTAATAAGTGTAGACTTGGGAATGTTCCATTTCTTTAATTAAAACTTTTTCTTGAAGACAAATCATTGATATTTAAATAATCTAGTCAATACATCAAAGGTAATACTGATTAGTTCACCCAAGAACAGCAGTGAAATGTAACTTAGTTTCATGTCATTTTAAACTGTTTTCAAGACAGTTTCTAGGAAATCATTCTAAGTATAGATACCTGTTAAATTAAATAAAAAATATTTGTGTGCAAAAGAAGACAAAAATAAAACAATTCATAAAAAATATTCCAAAATTTTTCATTTTAAAAAATCTGGTTCCTGGTAATAATAAGCAGAAAAGGTCAAATGTGGATATATTTTGAAATGCTTTTATTGGAAATTGAGCCTCACTCACTTGCAGATGTCTTCAAACATAGCAGTTCTTTCTTTAGCATTCTTCATGGCAATACTCTCCACTGTTCCTTGAAACACCAGAAAATTCTTGGCTTTGATCAGAATTCCAATTCTCTCTAAAGCTTCAGTGTACTGCTGAGATGTAACAGTCTAGAAAGAATAAAGAATATATATTTATATATATATATATACACACACACAAATATTTTTAAATTAGCATTTTATATTCTATCCTTTAAAATTAAGAGGAAGTTATAACAAAAATACTGTAGCACATCATCATGTTGAAAACCTATTTTAGCTCTATTGAAAAATAATTACATGTCCATCAATCCTATATTCTGAAGAATTGTTATTGATGATTCTCTGAAAGTGCATTTCCCTGTCACTGTTCTCTTCCCCATACACAGCTGTGACAGTTGCTCGATTGGATGCTGGATTTCCAATAGGGGCACCATGAATAAGATCCTTCATAATAACATGACATACAATTATTTTTTATATAGTAATATATGAAAACTAAACCTGATACATTCAAAACAGAAACTAAGTAAAAAAAACTCTGGATTTCAATCAAACATTATGTAACATTACCCCTAAACGCTTTGAGCGAAGATTTGTGGTCTTTTCACCCATCACAAAGCTGATGGCATCCATAAGGTTAGATTTACCTGAAAAGTGAACAATTAACATCTCTATTTGAAAACAACTTAAATAGTTGAGAAAAAGAACAAATGTCTTTGCATTGATCCTTAATCAATCAGTGGATAGTGTGACAGGACTGAATAGTAGTGTTGCTGGTCATTAAAATGATCACTATTAATATTAACATTTTATGGAGACATGCATTAACACTTAATTAATTTACCAAAATGAATGAAAAGCAAAAATTTTATGCAATATTATTCTCAATGAAGACCTGACTCTATAAAATAGCCTATTTAGACTACTGTCTCTTTCAGAATTATCTTCTTTTAAGAAGTTTCACTTACATTATAGACCAACATAACATAGTACAAATGCCACTATATTGCACACAATTTAGTTTTTTTTTTTAAATTAAATTATGAATTTTTATTCTGAGAGGTGGACACTCTTTTTTCAAATCAAACTTTTGTATTCCTAAAATGTTATTACATCACAGTACAAGAGAGAAAATTAACATTCAGTTCAATCACTTTTGTGATCTAATAAAATATGTAATCAGAACTTCAAATAACAAAATCACATTCTAAGAGTCACATTTGCAAAACAAAAGCGCCAGTCAAAATAACTTGGCCCAATCTTTCATCACACTTAGACAACATTACACACTAGTTACAGATGTATATATTTATAATTATATATATAGTACACTTTTCTACTTTAAAAAGCTTATATTTAGTTTGAAAGTAAGTAAAATACCCCTGCAAGACCTTGCTATCTAAAGGGTAGATGATGACTGATGTAAAGGTCATCTGTTTCTATGGTGGGTGGTTAATAAGGGTGTCACGTGGCCAGCACAATGACCAACCACCTTTACTTCCCTAACTAATGTCAGGGTGGACTGAAAAACCTAGTCTTCAAAGAGATTCAAATCCCAGGATCCCTCGGTTCAGAAGCCAAGTGTTTTACCCCTCAACCACTTACTTGAGGAAGCATCTAATCTAGGAATCTATTGCTAGGTGTTAGATCTAGATCTATCATTCTATGTCAGTCATGACAGCTTAGAATGTTTTCAATTCATCAGTCTACCTCTAGTCTATTACTATTAAGAGTCTAGTTCTACTAACTTAATATTAATAAGTCTTTTTTACTCTATGAAATACTCAGTCTAGATCTAGAATAATCTAGATCTATACTTTAAAATGTAGAAGGTAGATCTATAGATTTTAGAGAATTTTGAGATGAACATCTAGAATAATCCAGATCTAGTCATAAATAAATTTATTATTATACTATAGAAGCCTACATTTACTACTATTATTACTGTTATGGATCCAGACCTACCCCTTTAAAAAAAAAAGCAATTTAAGCAAAGAGGACTACCATACTTATCTAGAAAGATCTATTAAATAACATTATTATTATAGATCTAGATCTTTTAACTATTTTAATACAAACCATGATTAATGGTATTGTGCCATGGCATTTAATCATAGTTTTTTTTTTACTTTTAGATTAATTTAGATTAGATATAGAAACTAGATCTTGATATATTAATTTACAATAATTCAGATCTAGCTAGCATTCAATCATTGGCATTGTAGCAGGCAAGTACTAAAGTAGGTTAGAAGCATTTTTTCACGATTTTTCTCAAAGAAAAGAAAAACATTTCAAAAAGAATACAGTCTCCTAACAATAACAGACTAAAACACTAAACTGACTAAACAGATGAGTAGATCTAGATTTTAGAGAGATATCAAATAAGAAAAAGAAGTATTTTACCTGATCCATTAGGTCCAATTATAGCAGTAAATTTTTTGAAAGGTCCAATTTTTTGTTTTCCTTTGTAGGACTTAAAATTTTCAACCTCGATGTACTTCAGCATTCCAGGCATTTTCATAGAGATCTGTAGTCTACTCTAGTCTAGACTAGAGCTAGTCTAGAGGTTTATAATTTATATTATATAATTTAATAGACTAATATAGTCTATCATCTAGTCTAGACCTAGACGTCCTAGAATCTTATCTTAAATCTAGATTTTTATTCTACAATAAAAAACAATATCTACATATAATATTATAATTTATTATAAAATATTATTTATTATGATATAGTCATATAGAGTTCTAGTATATAGACTAGAATCTAGATTTCTAGAAGATTCTAAAGATGATAGATCTAGAGTAGAATCCAGACACTAGATATAATCTACTAGATCTAGAAAATAATCTAGATCTAAAAGTCTAGATCATGATTCATTAGTCTTTCTTAGATTTAGATAAATACTAAAATACTAGACTAGATCTACGATCTAGTAACTAGACTAAACCTATAGTAGACTGTCACTCAAGTCACTGTGTAGTAGTGTAAGTTACAGTAAGTCAATAAGTCATTAAGTTAAGTCACTAGATCTAAGACAATCTTAGAATCTAAGTATAGTACTAGTAGTAGTACTAGTCTAGTACTGTAGTAGTCAGTCAGTGTTATGAGTGTATTATTAGAATAATCCTACATGCAGAAACCGAACACATTAGCCAGATATAGACTCTATTTCAATTTTCTTATTTGGTTACACAACTCATATAATAAATTAGTTTAGATCTAGACCTATGTAGATATAAACTAAAAAAAACTTTAGACATTACATGATTACAAAATATTGTCCCCGCCAGGAATATACACAGATAAAGCGGAAATAGTCTATTTATACATTAATTCTTTAGCCAATCTTGACAATTTAGTTTCGTCTTCTTCGAGCACTGTCTATAGAATTATTAGAATATCTAAAGACTATATAGATTTATATGTGGGAAAAAAATATTACTTTTCTTGTATTTTAGCGTTTATTAATTTATTAGTAGTTAAAAAATCACTGAGTACCGGCAACTTATATATATACATTTTTTTCAGCATGCGCATTAAAATGTTTTCTGAAAACCATTACCGCCCCCCCCCCCTAGGACACAAACGCATACATGCTTTTGGCCCGTGAATTCCAGTATCACTTTCAATAGCCGCTTTCCCCCTACCCCCATCTTCCCGCCCACAAAAAAAGTTAGACTTTACTTTGGCTTCTCAATTGAATATTAAATATACCCTTTGTTGCTTTTCAACCGTAACTCCAACATAAGCACACAAACACACACACAAACACACCTGATTGCCCACGTTCTGCTCTTTTTATTACAATGTCAACCCCTATTTTTTAAAAAAATCCTTTGATTGTTTAATCCTTCACCACACAATTGGTCAGCTTTTGAATCCTATATATAGTTTTATTATTATAAATATTTCTTTAGAATAGCAGTTTCAGGCCTTTAAGAAAAAAAAAAAAGCATTTTCGGAAGACCCCCCCCCCCCCAATTAAAATGCCATATTCTCGCCCCCCCCCCCCCCCCCACACACTACCTTTGTTTTGGATTTGTGTCCTCTAAATAAAAGGAAATATAATTTATTAAATGTAATCGTTTATTTGACCCATTTTCAATGTAGAGAAACGCAGTGCTACAAAGTAGTATATCATTCCTCGCTGAACAAAAATATACTATAAATTTCTGTTATAAATGCTATTAGGATTAGTTTTGTTTTTACGCCGTCTAAAATGAAGCGAAAATAGGTTGACTTAAGGAAAAAGAAAGAATTTGCTTTAACATACGGAATTTGTGTACTTTTGTGTACCTTAAAACGCTCTTATCTACATTTATGGAATTTTTAAACTAGTTTTCTTTTAGGCTTTTATTGGTGGTGGTTTAGACTCTACCCCCGACCTCATGGCTACACTCATAGAATTTGGTGACTTTAATATGTTTTTTTATTGAAAAGGGGGTTAACTTCAAACTCACTGGAGGGGAATTTTTAAACTCAAAACTCAATTTGGCGAGGTTCAAATGAAATCGGCCACCGAAGCTGCCTTTAGTTTTTTTTTAATTGAAGAGAGGGGTTTTAAGCTCAAATCCACTGGAGGAGGTCCAAACTAAAAAATCTATGGAGTGTTTTTTAACTCAACATTCTAGGAAAAAGGGGGGGGGGGGTAAACTAAAAAAAAAAAAAAACACCTTTGGATATACACATGGAATTATGTGACTATAGTTAGCTTTATTTCGATTCTATTGTTATTTGCAACATGAAAACCCATTTGGTGGTTGAGTGTCACAGCCCAAAAGCTTGCTGACAACATTACTAAATTTATCACATCATTAATTATTATTTCATCACAAGTATTTCCCCTTTCTAGGCCCGATTTCACCTCGCCTTGCTTGACCACATTGGTGACCTTGACGCTGGGAAAGACAGCCCTACTAAGGGCGCTGGGCATGGGCGCCAGGTGTCTGGCGTTCATAGTAGACACCACCTGGGCATTGCCAGGAAACCTACCCACCCTGCATTTCCGGACATGCTTCATTCTTTGCTGTACTCTTTCCTCCACCCCTACCCACGTCACTCTTTGATCAAGGAGATAATCCATATCAACACGCCTCTTGACGTTTCTAGGTGCGACTTTGAAGTCTGTCGAGTCGATCTAGCCACGTGGAGGAGAATCCTTGATTTCTCTCCCCCCCCCCCCCCTATCACTTCCGAACGCTGATAACTTAAACTAATTCAGAACTAGACAAAACATTTCGTCATTACTGCAGCTCTCTCAAAGTCGAGCCCGAACTCTATTTCTCATCCTCATAATTTCTATGGTGGTAAGCCAAACTTAATCTTATTCCAACTTAATTAATTATGTGTGTATAATCATTTCCTACTATAAACTGGAGTTTGGATTTAGCTTATTTCATTTATGTTAAATGTGTGCATTATGTGCATTTCAAATTTGCGTAAGTAATAAACATAATTAATCATGTGTACATATTTAATTATTAGTAATACCATATCGCTCAATTGATCATTGACGAACCTTATATATATTTGTACATCTTATTTTCTTTCCTTCATCTCGGCTTATGGCCTTGATAATCTTTCTAACGCAATGACACTGCGCTTATCCATTTTGCTCAGACCGAGAGTTTTCACGCATTGAACGGGAAATCTTTAAATTTAATATTCCATTTTTCATGCCCAACATAATTCCATGCAAATGTTTGATAGATGTATTGCTCGAGTTAAACGTTTCTTAACATCGGCTAATGCTAAGGACGTAAAAGGGACATTTTGTTAATATTTCCAAATATGTCATTTTGTGAAATAGAAAAACCACTCGGATTGCCGTAGTAGGCATATTTTGTTAATATTTCCAATCATGTCATTTAGTAAAATAAAAAAAAACACTCGGATTGCCATTGTAGGCACATTTTGTTAATATTTCCAATCATGTCATTTTGTGAAATAGAAAAACCACTCGGATTGCCGTAGTAGGCACATTTTGTTAATATTTCCAATCATGTCATTTTGTGAAATAGAAAAACCACTCGGATTGCCTCTTCTTCCTCCATCTCCTCACTAATGGAGGAGAGGAACGATCCTCAATGACCAATAAAACGTCACACGAGCAAGGGACTGTTTCGTGGCCAACTTCACGCTCAGAAGAAGAGACTGAATCTCATCATCGTGGTTTTCGGGCCGTCCAGATTAACTCGACGTCTCGGGCAAGACCAAACTAAAGAAATGATCCCTAAAAGTATGATCTTAAAATAAAAAGGACGCTATCATTTCACCCCTCAGTTCAGAAGGTGTTATCTTTTCAGGTGAACGACTATAAGAATCTTGTTGGTTAAAAAATATTATTTTATTGTAAATTTCTCTATCTTTGTGATAACTTTGGTCTCAAAACTTTTGATAAAGTCGTTTTCCTAATTTAATAAAATGATAAAGTCTTCAACGTCGGATGGATCGTATTGCAAATTATGTTTCCAACCCCTCAGTTGGTAAGTTTTACCGGCCAATTTCAAGGGAGGTTATCAATGTGCGCGCATTGTTGTTGCTAACAATGGAACGAGCAAAAGGGAATTAACAAGCTCAAATGAACACACTAGTGTTCATCTATAAATCATTCGCACTGTTGTATTAAACTTTAAATAGTTGATACCAGTGCAAACTATTGGCCCACACAAGGCCAAAAGTAACGGTCATTAAATATCGATAGATTTTTTTTTACTATTCAGACAATAGAAAGATAACTATATTTTTTCCCAACTGTTTTTTGTGAATAAAAATAGGAAAATTATCATAATTAGTCTCTTGAAACACGAAAACATAAAGACATCTATATATATTTTTTTTTTTATGAACCCATAATTTTTCGAGTTAAACATTAGCGAACAGAATTGTTTCCAAAACAAATATTAACAAATATAACAAAATACACTACTAAATCTTGACATGTAAAGAGAGGTAACTGTCGTAATTGAATTTAACATATTTTTTAAATCGTCTAAAGGTCAAGACAGACTTGCATATGATAATTATATTCTTTATTAAAGTACGTACATTTTTACACCCAGAAAAATGTGTATAACAATTAAATATATTTCAGAAATTGAAATCTTGGAATTGTTATAATTTTCGTTTCAAGTATTTTTACAACTTGGCCAAGTGTTTTTCATTACGATAAACCCTATACTTTTAAAAATGAAACATTGCCATGTAAAATACTTTGACCTGTAATCACACTCCAGCATGTGTACAGTCTAATTTCATTCAGATACCTTTCAACCGTAGCAGACATTAGGGTATTGGCAGAACCAATGTCGCTGCTAAAGAGTATTATATCAGTTGGTATCTGATATTTGTTATTATTGGTGTTTTTTTGTTTAAAATTCTCAATTGCAGTCAACAAAACATAGGTATATAAATAAACAAAATATTTTTTGCAATGAAAGTTGCATACCCCATCGTAGGGAGAGGCATGGATCGTACATAATAGTTTTTGATTCTCTTTCAGCATGAAAACATCTTTGTTTGAAGTTCTTGCCAGAGATTTACCATTCTTATGTGAGAAAAAGAGTCTTTGTAATCACAAACAAATCTCCAAGAAGGATCCATAAAGTAAGTCTCATTTTTAATCTAAATGTAGAAAGAAATTAAGACAATATTGCTGCATTTAAAAAAAAAATTACTTGGATCTATAGATCTTTGCTAAATCGACTACAAATAGATGAGATATAACTTATAGTCATAGCAGACGGATTTGTGTGTTTACTTTCACATAATGATAATCAATTCCATGCAAATGTTTTATAGATAATAATACAGTTGAGTTGAACGTTCCTTACCATCGGCTAATTGCTAAGGACGTAATAGGCACATTTTGTTAATATTTTCCAATCATGTCATTTTGTGAAATAGAAAAACCACTCGGGATTGCCGTAGTAGGCACATTTTGTTAATATTTCCAATCATGTCATTTTGTGAAATAGAAAAACCACTCGGATTGCCTCTTTCTTCCTCCATCTCCTCACTAATGGAGGAGAGGAACGATCCTCAATGACCAATAAAACGTCACACGAGCAAGTGACTGTTTCGTGGCCAACTTCACGCTCAGAAGAAGAGACTGAATCTCATCATCGTGGTTTTCGGGCCGTCCAGATTAACTCGACGTCTCGGCAAGACCAAACTAAGAAATGATCCCTAAAAGTATGATCTTAAAATAAAAAGGACGCTATCATTTCACCCCTCAGTTCAGAAGGTGTTATCTTTTCAGGTGAACGCCTATAAGAATCTTGTTGGTTAAAAAATATTATTTTATTGTAAATTTCTCTATCTTTGTGATAACTTTGGTCTCAAACTTTTGATAAAGTCGTTTTCCTAATTTAATAAAATGATAAAGTCTTCAACGTCGGATGGATCGTATTGCAAATTATGTTTCCAACCCCTCAGTTGGTAAGTTTTACCGGCCAATTTCAAGGGAGGTTATCAATGTGCGCGCATTGTTGTTTGCTAACAATGGAACGAGCAAAAGGGAATTAACAAGCTCAAATGAACACACTAGTGTTCATCTATAAATTCATTCGCACTGTTGTATTAAACTTTAAATAGTTGATACCAGTGCAAAACTATTGGCCCACACAAGGCCAAAAGTAACGGTCATTAAATATCGATAGATTTTTTTTTTACTATTCAGACAATAGAAAGATAACTATATTTTTTCCCAACTGTTTTTTGTGAATAAAAATAGGAAAATTATCATAATTAGTCCTCTTGAAACACGAAACATAAAGACATCTATATATATTTTTTTTTTATGAACCCATAATTTTTCGAGTTAAACATTAGCGAACAGAATTGTTTCCAAAACAAATATTAACAAATATAACAAAATACACTACTAAATCTTGACATGTAAAGAGAGGTAACTGTCGTAATTGAATTTAACATATTTTTAAAATCGTCTAAAGGTCAAGACAGACTTGCATATGATAATTATATTCTTTATTAAAGTACGTACATTTTTACACCAGAAAAATGTGTATACAATTAAATATATTTCAGAAATTGAAATCTTGGAATTGTTATAATTTTCGTTTCAAGTATTTTTACAACTTGGCCAAGTGTTTTTCATTACGATAAACCCTATACTTTTAAAATGAAACATTGCCCATGTAAAATACTTTGACCTGTAATCACACTCCAGCATGTGTACAGTCTAATTTCATTCAGATACCTTTCAACCGTAGCAGACATTAGGGTATTGGCAGAACAATGTCGCTGCTAAAGAGTATTATATCAGTTGGGTATCTGATATTTGTTATTATTGGTGTTTTTTGTTAAAATTCTCAATTGCAGTCAACAAAACATAGGTATATAAATAAACAAAATATTTTTGCAATGAAAGTTGCATACCCCATCGTAGGGAGAGGCATGGATCGTACATAATAGTTTTGATTCTCTTTCAGCATGAAAACATCTTTGTTTGAAGTTCTTGCCAGAGATTTACCATTCTTATGTGAGAAAAACAGTCTTTGTAATCACAACAAATCTCCAAGAAGGATCCATAAAGTAAGTCTCATTTTTAATCTAAATGTAGAAAGAAATTAAGACAATATTGCTGCATTTAAAAAAAAAAATTACTTGGATCTATAGATCTTTGCTAAATCGACTACAAATAGATGAGATATAACTTATAGTCATAGCAGACGGATTTTGTGTGTTTACTTTCACATAATGATAATCAATTCCATGCAAATGTTTTATAGATAATAATACAGTTGAGTTGAACGTTCCTTACCATCGGCTAATGCTAAGACGTAATAGGCACATTTTTGTTAATATTTCCAATCATGTCATTTTGTGAAATAGAAAAACCACTCGGATTGCCGTAGTAGGCACATTTTGTTAATATTTCCAATCATGTCATTTTGTGAAATAGAAAAACCACTCGGATTGCCTCTTCTTCCTCCATCTCCTCACTAATGGAGGAGAGGAACGATCCTCAATGACCAATAAAACGTCACACGAGCAAGTGACTGTTTCGTGGCCAACTTCACGCTCAGAAGAAGAGACTGAATCTCATCATCGTGGTTTTCGGGCCGTCCAGATTAACTCGACGTCTCGGCAAGACCAAACTAAAGAAATTGATCCCTAAAAGTATGATCTTAAAATAAAAAGGACGCTATCATTTCACCCCTCAGTTCAGAAGGTG
The DNA here is from genome assembly GCA_036873155.1 of Biomphalaria sudanica. Classification (NCBI taxonomy): domain Eukaryota; kingdom Metazoa; phylum Mollusca; class Gastropoda; family Planorbidae; genus Biomphalaria; species Biomphalaria sudanica. The sequence continues at coordinate 6,715,197 of JAZGLO010006691.1, forward strand.
TTATCTTTTCAGGTGAACGCCTATAAGAATCTTGTTGGTTAAAAAATATTATTTTATTGTAAATTTCTCTATCTTTGTGATAACTTTGGTCTCAAACTTTTGATAAAGTCGTTTTTCCTAATTTAATAAATGATAAAGTCTTCAACGTCGGATGGATCGTATTGCAAATTATGTTTCCAACCCCTCAGTTGGTAAGTTTTACCGGCCAATTTCAAGGGAGGTTATCAATGTGCGCGCATTGTTGTTGCTAACAATGGAACGAGCAAAAGGGAATTAACAAGCTCAAATGAACACACTAGTGTTCATCTATAAATCATTCGCACTGTTGTATTAAAACTTTAAATAGTTGATACCAGTGCAAACTATTGGCCCACACAAGGCCAAAAGTAACGGTCATTAAATATCGATAGATTTTTTTTTTTACTATTCAGACAATAGAAAGATAACTATATTTTTTTCCCAACTGTTTTTTTATGAATAAAAATAGCAAAATTATCATAATTAGTCTCTTGAAACACGAAAACATAAAGACATCTATATATATTTTTTTTTTTATGAACCCATAATTTTTCGAGTTAAACATTAGCGAACAGAATTGTTTCCAAAACAAATATTAACAAATATAACAAAATACACTACTAAATCTTGACCATGTAAAGAGAGGTAACTGTCGTAATTGAATTTAACATATTTTTAAATCGTCTAAAGGTCAAGACAGACTTGCATATGATAATTATATTCTTTATTAAAGTACGTACATTTTTACACCCAGAAAAATGTGTATACAATTAAATATATTTCAGAAATTGAAATCTTGGAATTGTTATAATTTTCGTTTCAAGTATTTTTACAACTTGGCCAAGTGTTTTTCATTACGATAAACCCTATACTTTTAAAATGAAACATTGCCATGTAAAATACTTTGACCTGTAATCACACTCCAGCATGTGTACAGTCTAATTTCATTCAGATACCTTTCAAACCGTAGCAGACATTAGGGTATTGGCAGAACAATGTCGCTGCTAAAGAGTATTATATCAGTTGGTATCTGATATTTGTTATTATTGGTGTTTTTTTGTTAAAATTCTCAATTGCAGTCAACAAAACATAGGTATATAAATAAACAAAATATTTTTGCAATGAAAGTTGCAATACCCCATCGTAGGGAGAGGGCATGGATCGTACATAATAGTTTTGATTCTCTTTCAGCATGAAAACATCTTTGTTTGAAGTTCTTGCCAGAGATTTACCATTCTTATGTGAGAAAAACAGTCTTTGTAATCACAACAAATCTCCAAGAAGGATCCATAAAGTAAGTTCTCATTTTTAATCTAAATGTAGAAAGAAATTAAGACAATATTGCCTGCATTTAAAAAAAAAAAAATTACTTGGATCTATAGATCTTTGCTAAATCGACTACAAATAGATGAGATATAACTTATAGTCATAGCAGACGGATTTGTGTGTTTACTTTCACATAATGATAATCAATTCCATGCAAATGTTTTATAGATAATAATACAGTTGAGTTGAACGTTCCTTACCATCGGCTAATGCTAAGGACGTAATAGGCAGATTTTTGTTAATATTTCCAATCATGTCATTTTGTGAAATAGAAAAACCACTCGGATTGCCTCTTCTTCCTCCATCTCCTCACTAATGGAGGAGAGGAACGATCCTCAATGACCAATAAAACGTCACACGAGCAAGTGACTGTTTCGTGGCCAACTTCACGCTCAGAAGAAGAGACTGAATCTCATCATCGTGGTTTTCGGGCCGTCCAGATTAACTCGACGTCTCGGCAAGACCAAACTAAAGAAATGATCCCTAAAAGTATGATCTTAAAATAAAAAGGACGCTATCATTTCACCCCTCAGTTCAGAAGGTGTTATCTTTTCAGGTGAACGACTATAAGAAATCTTGTTGGTTAAAAAAATATTATTTTATTGTAAATTTCTCTATCTTTGTGATAACTTTGGTCTCAAACTTTTGATAAAGTCGTTTTCCTAATTTAATAAAATGATAAAGTCTTCAACGTCGGATGGATCGGTATTGCAAATTATGTTTCCAACCCCTCAGTTGGTAAGTTTTTACCGGCCAATTTCAAGGGAGGTTATCAATGTGCGCGCATTGTTGATTGCTAACATGGAACGAGCAAAAGGGAATTAACAAGCTCAAATGAACACACTAGTGTTCATCTATAAATCATTCGCACTGTTGTATTAAACTTTAAATAGTTGATACCAGTGCAAACTATTGGCCCACACAAGGCCAAAAGTAACGGTCATTAAATATCGATAGATTTTTTTTTTACTATTCAGACAATAGAAAGATAACTATATTTTTTCCCAAACTGTTTTTTTGTGAATAAAAAATAGGAAAATTATCATAATTAGTCTCTTGAAACACGAAACATAAAGACATCTATATATATATTTTTTTTATGAACCCATAATTTTCGAGTTAAACATTAGCGAACAGAATTGTTTCCAAAACAAATATTAACAAATATAACAAAAATACACTACTAAATCTTGACATGTAAAGAGAGGTAACTGGTCGTAATTGAATTTAACATATTTTTAAATCGTCTAAAGTTCAAGACAGACTTGCATATGATAATTATATTCTTTATTAAAGTACGTACATTTTTACACCCAGAAAAAATGTGTATACAATTAAATATATTTCAGAAATTGAAATCTTGGAATTGTTATAATTTTCGTTTCAAGTATTTTTACAACTTGGCCAAGTGTTTTTCATTACGATAACCCTATACTTTTAAAATGAAACATTGCCATGTAAAATACTTTGACCTGTAATCACACTCCAGCATGTGTACAGTCTAATTTCATTCAGATACCTTTCAACCGTAGCAGACATTAGGGTATTGGCAGAACAATGTCGCTGCTAAAGAGTATTATATCAGTTGGTATCTGATATTTGTTATTATTGTGTTTTTGTTAAATTCTCAATTGCAGTCAAACAAAACATAGGTATATAAATAAACAAAATATTTTTGCAATGAAAGTTGCATACCCCATCGTAGGGAGAGGCATGGATCGTACATAATAGTTTTGATTCTCTTTCAGCATGAAAACATCTTTGTTTGAAGTTCTTGCCAGAGATTTACCATTCTTATGTGAGAAAACAGTCTTTGTAATCACAACAAATCTCCAAGAAGGATCCATAAAGTAAGTCTCATTTTTAATCTAAATGTAGAAAGAAATTAAGACAATATTGCTGCATTTAAAAAAAAAAAATTACTTGGATCTATAGATCTTTGCTAAATCGACTACAAATAGATGAGATATAACTTATAGTCATAGCAGACGGATTTGTGTGTTTACTTTCACATAATGATAATCAATTCCATGCAAATGTTTTATAGATAATAATACAGTTGAGTTGAACGTTCCTTACCATCGGCTAATGCTAAGGACGAATAGGCACATTTTGTTAATATTTTCCAATCATGTCAATTTGTGAAATAGAAAAACCACTCGGATTGCCGTATTAGGCAACATTTGTTAATATTTCCCATCATGTCATTTTGTGAAATAGAAAAACCACTCGGATTGCCTCTTCTTCCTCCATCTCCTCACTAATGGAGGAGAGGAACGATCCTCAATGACCAATAAAACGTCACACGAGCAAGTGACTGTTTCGTGGCCAACTTCACGCTCAGAAGAAGAGACTGAATCTCATCATCGTGGTTTTCGGGCCGTCCAGATTAACTCGACGTCTCGGCAAGACCAAACTAAAGAAATGATCCCTAAAAGTATGATCTTAAAATAAAAAGGACGCTATCATTTCACCCCTCAGTTCAGAAGGTGTTATCTTTTCAGGTGAACGACTATAAGAATCTTGTTGGTTAAAAAATATTATTTTATTGTAAATTTCTCTATCTTTGTGATAACTTTGGTCTCAACTTTTGATAAAAGTCGTTTTCCTAATTTAATAAAATGATAAAGTCTTCAACGTCGGATGGATCGTATTGCAAATTATGTTTCCAACCCCTCAGTTGGTAAGTTTTACCGGCCAATTTCAAGGGAGGTTATCAATGTGCGCGCATTGTTGTTGCTAACAATGGAACGAGCAAAAGGGAATAACAAGCTCAAATGAACACACTAGTGTTCATCTATAAATCATTTCGCACTGTTGTATTAAACTTTAAATAGTTGATACCAGTGCAAACTATTGGCCCACACAAGGCCAAAAGTAAACGGTCATTAAATATCGATAGATTTTTTTTTTACTATTCAGACAATAGAAAGATAACTATATTTTTTCCCAACTGTTTTTTGTGAATAAAAATTAGGAAAATTATCATAATTAGTCTCTTGAAACACGAAACATAAAGACATCTATATATATATTTTTTTTTATGAACCCATAATTTTTCGAGTTAAACATTAGCGAACAGAATTGTTTCCAAAACAAATATTAACAAATATAACAAAATACACTACTAAATCTTGACATGTAAAGAGAGGTAACTGTCGTAATTGAATTTAACATATTTTTAAAATCGTCTAAAGTTCAAGACAGACTTGCATATGATAATTATATTCTTTATTAAAGTACGTACATTTTTACACCCAGAAAAATGTGTATACAATTAAATATATTTCAGAAATTGAAATCTTGGAATTGTTTATAATTTTCGTTTCAAGTATTTTTACAACTTGGCCAAGTGTTTTTCATTACGATAAACCCTATACTTTTTAAAATGAAACATTGCCATGTAAAATACTTTGACCTGTAATCACACTCCAGCATGTGTACAGTCTAATTTCATTCAGATACCTTTCAAACCGTAGCAGACATTAGGGTATTGGCAGAACAATGTCGCTGCTAAAGAGTATTATATCAGTTGGTATCTGATATTGTTATTATTGGTGTTTTTTGTTAAAATTCTCAATTGCAGTCAACAAAACATAGGTATATAAATAAACAAAATATTTTTGCAATGAAAGTTGCATACCCCATCGTAGGGAGAGGCATGGATCGTACATAATAGTTTTGATTCTCTTTCAGCATGAAAACATCTTTGTTTGAAGTTCTTGCCAGAGATTTACCATTCTTATGTGAGAAAACAGTCTTTGTAAATCACAACAAATCTCCAAGAAGGATCCATAAAGTAAGTCTCATTTTTAATCTAAATGTAGAAAGAAATTAAGACAATATTGCTGCATTTAAAAAAAAAAATTACTTGGATCTATAGATCTTTGCTAAATCGACTACAAATAGATGAGATATAACTTATAGTCATAAGCAGACGGATTTGTGTGTTTACTTTCACATAATGATAATCAATTCCATGCAAATGTTTTATAGATAATAATACAGTTGAGTTGAACGTTCCTTACCATCGGCTAATGCTAAGGACGTAATAGGCACATTTTGTTAATATTTCCAATCATGTCATTTTTGTGAAATAGAAAAAACCACTCGGATTGCCGTAGTAGGCACATTTTGTTAATATTTCCAATCATGTCATTTTGTGAAATAGAAAAACCACTCGGATTGCCTCTTCTTCCTCCATCTCCTCACTAATGGAGGAGAGGAACGATCCTCAATGACCAATAAAACGTCCACACGAGCAAGTGACTGTTTCGTGGCCCAACTTCACGCTCAGAAGAAGAGACTGAATCTCATCATCGTGGTTTTCGGGCCGTCCAGATTAACTCGACGTCTCGGCAAGACCAAACTAAAGAAATGATCCCTAAAAGTATGATCTTAAAATAAAAAGGACGCTATCATTTCACCCCCTCAGTTCAGAAGGTGTTATCTTTTTCAGGTGAACGACTATAAGAATCTTGTTGGTTAAAAAATATTATTTTATTGTAATTTTCTCTATCTTTGTGATAACTTTGGTCTCAAACTTTTGATAAAGTCGTTTTCCTAATTTAATAAAAATGATAAAGTCTTCAACGTCGGATGGGATCGTATTGCAAATTATGTTTCCAACCCCTCAGTTGGTAAGTTTTACCGGCCAATTTCAAGGGAGGTTATCAATGTGCGCGCATTGTTGTTGCTAACAATGGAACGAGCAAAAGGGAATTAACAAGCTCAAATGAACACACTAGTGTTCATCTATAAATCATTCGCACTGTTGTATTAAACTTTAAATAGTTGATACCAGTGCAAACTATTGGCCCACACAAGGCCAAAAGTAACGGTCATTAAATACGATAGATTTTTTTTTTTACTATTCAGACAATAGAAAGATAACTATAATTTTTTCCCAACTGTTTTTTGTGAATAAAAATAGGAAAATTATCATAATTAGTCTCTTGAAACACGAAACATAAAGACATCTATATATATATATTTTTTTTTATGAACCCATAATTTTTCGAGTTAAACATTAGCGAACAGAATTGTTTCCAAAACAAATATTAACAAATATAACAAAATACACTACTAAATCTTGACATGTAAAGAGAGGTAACTGTCGTAATTGAATTTAACATATTTTTAAATCGTCTAAAGGTCAAGACAGACTTGCATATGATAATTATATTCTTTATTAAAGTACGTACATTTTTTACACCCAGAAAAATGTGTATACAATTAAATATGATTTCAGAAATTGAAATCTTGGAATTGTTATAATTTTCGTTTCAAGCATTTTTACAACTTGGCCAAGTGTTTTTCATTACGATAAACCCTATACTTTTAAAATGAAACATTGCCATGTAAAATACTTTGACCTGTAATCACACTCCAGCATGTGTACAGTCTAATTTCATTCAGATACCTTTCAACCGTAGCAGACATTAGGGTATTGGCAGAACAATGTCCGCTGCTAAGAGTATTATATCAGTTGTATCTGATATTTGTTATTATTGGTGTTTTTTGTTAAAATTCTCAATTGCAGTCAACAAAACATAGGTATATAAATAAACAAAATATTTTTGCAATGAAAGTTGCATACCCCATCGTAGGGAGAGGCATGGATCGTACATAATAGTTTTGATTCTCTTTCAGCATGAAAACATCTGTGTTTGAAGTTCTTGCCAGAGATTTACCATTCTTATGTGAGAAAAGAGTCTTTGTAATCACAACAAATCTCCAAGAAGGATCCATAAAGTAAGTCTCATTTTTAATCTAAATGTAGAAAGAAATTAAGACAATATTGCTGCATTTAAAAAAAAAAATTACTTGGATCTATAGATCTTTGCTAAATCGACTACAAATAGATGAGATATAACTTATAGTCATAGCAAGACGGATTTGTGTGTTTACTTTCACATAATGATAATCAATTCCATGCAAATGTTTTATAGATAATAAATACAGTTGAGTTGAACGTTCCTTACCATCGGCTAATGCTAAGGACGTAATAGGCACATTTTGTTAATATTTCCAATCATGTCATTTTGTGAAATAGAAAAAACCACTCGGATTGCCTCTTCTTCCTCCATCTCCTCACTAATGGAGGAGAGGAACGATCCTCAATGACCAATAAAACGTCACACGAGCAAGTGACTGTTTCGTGGGCCAACTTCACGCTCAGAAGAAGAGACTGAATCTCATCATCGTGGTTTTCGGGCCGTCCAGATTAACTCGACGTCTCGGCAAGACCAAACTAAAGAAATGATCCCTAAAAGTATGATCTTAAAATAAAAAGGGACGCTATCATTTCACCCCTCAGTTCAGAAGGTGTTATCTTTTCAGGTGAACGACTATAAGAATCTTGTTGGTTAAAAAATATTATTTTATTGTAAATTTCTCTATCTTTGTGATAACTTTGGTCTCAAACTTTTGATAAAGTCGTTTTCCTAATTTAATAAAATGATAAAGTCTTCAACGTCGATGGATCGTATTGCAAATTATGTTTCCAACCCCTCAGTTGGTAAGTTTTACCGGCCAATTTCAAGGGAGGTTATCAATGTGCGCGCATTGTTGTTGCTAACAATGGAACGAGCAAAAGGGAATTAACAAGCTCAAATGAACACACTAGTGTTCATCTATAAATCATTCGCACTGTTGTATTAAACTTTAAATAGTTGATACCAGTGCAAACTATTTGGCCCACACAAGGCCAAAAGTAACGGTCATTAAATATCGATAGATTTTTTTTTTTACTATTCAGACAATAGAAAGATAACTATATTTTTTCCCAACTGTTTTTTGTGAATAAAAATAGGAAAATTATCATAATTAGTCTCTTGAAACACGAAACATAAAGACATCTATATATATATTTTTTTTTATGAACCCATAATTTTTCGAGTTTAAACATTAGCGAACAGAATTGTTTCCAAAAACAAATATTAACAATATAACAAAATACACTACTAAATCTTGACATGTAAAGAGAGGTAACTGTCGTAATTGAATTTAACATATTTTTAAATCGTCTAAAGTTCAAGACAGACTTGCATATGATAATTATATTCTTTATTAAAGTACGTACATTTTTACACCCAGAAAAATGTGTATACAATTAAATATATTTCAGAAATTGAAATCTTGGAATTGTTATAATTTTCGTTTCAAGTATTTTTTACAACTTGGCCAAGTGTTTTTCATTACGATAAACCCTATACTTTTAAAATGAAACATTGCCATGTAAAATACTTTGACCTGTAATCACACTCCAGCATGTGTACAGTCTAATTTCATTCAGATACCTTTCAACCGTAGCAGACATTAGGGTATTGGCAGAACAATGTCGCTGCTAAAGAGTATTATATCAGTTGGTATCTGATATTTGTTATTATTGGTGTTTTTTGTTAAAATTCTCAATTGCAGTCAACAAAACATAGGTATATAAATAAACAAAATATTTTTGCAATGAAAGTTGCATACCCCATCGTAGGGAGAGGCATGGATCGTACATAATAGTTTTGATTCTCTTTCAGCATGAAAACATCTTTGTTTGAAGTTCTTGCCAGAGATTTACCATTCTTATGTGAGAAAAGAGTCTTTGTAATCACAACAAATCTCCAAGAAGGATCCATAAAGTAAGTCTCATTTTTAATCTAAATGTAGAAAGAAATTAAGACAATATTGCTGCATTTAAAAAAAAAATTACTTGGATCTATAGATCTTTGCTAAATCGACTACAAATAGATGAGATATAACTTATAGTCATAGCAGACGGATTTGTGTGTTTACTTTCACATAATGATAATCAATTCCATGCAAATGTTTTATAGATAATAATACAGTTGAGTTGAACGTTCCTTACCATCGGCTAATTGCTAAGGACGTAATAGGCACATTTTGTTAATATTTCCAATCATGTCATTTTGTGAAATAGAAAAACCACTCGGATTGCCGTAGTAGGCACATTTTGTTAATATTTCCAATCATGTCATTTTGTGAAATAGAAAAACCACTCGGATTGCCTCTTCTTCCTCCATCTCCTCACTAATGGAGGAGAGGAACGATCCTCAATGACCAATAAAACGTCACACGAGCAAGTGACTGTTTCGTGGCCAACTTCACGCTCAGAAGAAGAGGACCTGAATCTCATCATCGTGGTTTTCGGGCCGTCCAGATTAACTCGACGTCTCGGCAAGACCAATTTTTTTTTTTTTTTTTTTTTTTTTTTTTTTTAGGATACCTCAGCTTTTTAGCTTTTGACTACAGGTGTCGAGCTTAGTACATCCTAGGAATCCTTGGGCTTTGCCTCTTTTCTTTGCCTCTTTTTTGGGTATTGCCTCTTTTTTGGGCTCTTGGCCTCTTTATTGGGCTTTTTTTTTTTTTTTTTTTTTTTTAATTCAAAAGAAAACATACAAAACATTGTTCTAAATTAATAATAATAATAATAATACATGGAAAATTTCATTGAAAACATCTTATCAAAGTCATATTTTAGGATTTTCAGTTCGATCGCGGAGTAGTCTGCAGCGAAGCTCCATAAAATGGTGACAGCAAGGGGTCCAGAAAATGATGACAGCAGAAGTCCAATAGAATGATACAGCAATGGTCCAGAAAAAGGTGACAGCAAAGGTCCATAAAATGGTGGCAGTAAATGTCCAGAAATTGATGACACCAAGGGTCATTCACAAAAAATTTTGAAAGTGTTCCTTAAAATGAGTATTGCCAAAAATATTTTTTTTTTTTTTTTTTTTTAAAAGACTTATGAGTTATTAAAATTCATTTTTGTTTATATTATTTTTGCAACAATTTTTCCCTTAAGAACCTAAGACAAAGGACCTTCATCCTATATCCCTAGGATTCTTTGGGGTCTGCTAGAGTTACAAAAATGTACATATAATGAAGTAATTTGGTTTCTACAAAAGTACAAAGTACAGAGCTCAAAGTAAGTATGTGCATGAAGAACTTAATAGTTTTTCCATTTTGGTATATAACTCATTTTTAGGTTATCTCTATTTTTTTTTTTTTTTTTTTTTTTTTTAATTATTGTTTATTGTAAAAGTGTTCTTTTTTTCCCCTCTTTTTCCGTTTCTGCTATGTTTTTTAAACAATTTAGTAGTCCATTTGGTTCATTTTCATGAAATCCGGTCCTGTTTGGGTTGTCTTGAAATTTTGTTGATCTGGTCAAAGGGATGTAATCAAAAGAAGTTTCACCTTGCATCTTCCAGTCCTAATTGTCTCTCTTGTTGAAAGAAAATAAATACATAGTTTACAGGTAATTTTTAGAAGTAATAATTTTTAAAGCAAATAAATGATGTATTAGATACATACACATGCAAATTTTAAATATAAAACACACACACCCATACATTCAAACTTGTTTTCTTAATTGTTTAAACAGACTTTGTAAATTGATAATTTATGATATAAATGTAACCTTACATTAATTTAAAAAAATAAAAATAATAATAATAATAATAATAATATATATATATATGACATATGTACATACAATGGATCAAGTAAATTACATTTGGGGTTAGCCTTTATAGTGTTCAATTTTAAAATCAACTATATTTCTATATATTGTATCCAACATATTAGGGTTAAAATTGACATTTTGATACATAGCTTTAAGTCTACTGTTCCATACTAAGTTTCTGTATTCAGATATAATTATTAAATTGAAGTTTTGTATCATTTTGTGTTTAGCTTTAGGCAACTTATTTAAGAGGATAGATAAATTAATGTTCACATGGGTTTCACAGTTTCCTTCCAATAACTCTCTTACAGTATTTCTGACATTACTAAAAAAAGAACATTCTAAATATAAATGCTTTTCATTATCACCATTAACACATTGACAAATTTTACAAAATTTTACACCAGGTTTTTTTTTTGAAAATGGAGTCATCCCAAAGATGAGTCTGTAAGATATTTCTTTAGCCTTTGTTGCAATGTGTTTGTTATGAAGGTTTGTAAATGTGTCTTTAAAATCTGTTATATTTAAATCTTTTCCCCATTTAATCCTCATAGCTAAATTTTCTTGTAACTGTTTTTTTAATGTTGTGTATATTTCTTTATATTTCTTGTGTATTAAGGGTTCATTGCCAGGAAGAGTTCTTGAAATGGATCTATAAAAAGGATGTAAGTTTGTACCAAAATAGTGTGGAGCGTTGTTTTGTATTGGAATTAAATTGCTTAATCTCAAACCATAATAATATATTGTAAAGGGGAAATCACTTGGATTTTTAACTACTTGACCTATGAATTTTAATCTGAGTGCACATATTTTAGTTTTGATGTCTTGTAAATTTATCCCCCCATCCTCTTTGTTTTGAATGATTGTAGTATGTTTGATGTTTTTAAGTGTATTTTTGAAGATGAAACTTCTAATTATGTTATTTAATTGAAATATGTATTTTGTTGGAGGTTCTATAATATTGGCTAGATAGACTATCTTTGGGATGACTAAATTGTTTATAAGAATGGCTCTACCAAAGATGGTAGAACTTGTATGCTTGTACATGTTAACTATATTGGATGCCTTAATAATAATATTTTTCCACTGATCTTCACAGAACAAAAAAGGGTTACTATTGTATTCTATACCACATATTTTAATTCTGTTTACAAGTTTCAATGAATATTTTTCCTTAAATGTCCACCTCCCTACACCCATTATTGAGGATTTATTTATGTTAATTTTTGATCCACTGGCATGGCCAAAAAGCATAAACTTTTTAACTATGTTATTTATATCCTTTTCAGAGGAGGGAAAAAATGTTGTGTCGTCGGCATAGGCCTTGACTTTGGCTACCGGGATGGGTCCCGGGATTTTTGTTCCTTTGATAGATGGATCTGACCTAATAGATTCTAGAAAAGGTTCTATACAAAGGATATATAAAAAGGGGGATAAGGGACAGCCCTGTCTAACAGATCTTTGAATTGCAAAAGGTTGGCTTAGAGAGTGGTTGATTATTAGTCTACTGTTGGCATTGGTATAAATTAGTTTAATAAGTTTAATTAAAAAAGGGCTGATTTTACATTTTTCTATTACTTTAAAGAGGTAGTTATGACTGACTCTGTCAAATGCTTTCTCTTGGTCTACAGATAACAAGGAAGCGCTAGAGTTTTTTTCATGGCTGTAAATGATAAAATCCCGAATGAAATGTGTCATTCCATCAATATTCCTGTCGGGGTGGGTGCAGTATTGGTCTTGTCCTACGAGTTGGGGAATGAAGGGTTTAAGTCGCTTAAAGATCATTTTTGTCAGTAGTTTATAGTCTGTATTGAGTAGTGAAATGGGTCTGTAGTCACTTGGAGAACTGTTATCTGTTGTTTTTTTAGCTATTAGTGTAATATATGCTTCGTTGAATTTTTCTGGAAGTTGTCCTGTTATAATAGCGTCACTATATAGTCGCAGTAATAGAGGACTTATTAAGGGAAAAAAAGCCGTATAGAACTCGAATGTCAGACCGTCCGGTCCGGGGGATTTATTGTTTTGTGTCGAGTCTAATGCCGTTTTGAGTTCATCTAGAGTAAATGGGGTCCCCAAAAATTCTTCGTCAGCCTGCTTCAACTGTTTACAATATTTTAGAAAACATTCTTGAGCCTCCTTATTTATGGGTTCTTCCTGATAGATGTTTGTGAAATGTCTCGTGAAAACATCTTTTATTTTGTCTTCATCTTCAACTTTGGAGCCGTGTATATCAAGAACACTTGTTATGCATTTATTTGACTGGACATTTTGTTCAATTGACAAAAAAAGTTTATTAGGACCCTCCTGACTAATATAGTTTCTGCATCTCACTTCAGCTCCTTTGTAGATGTAATTGTTTAATTCTGCCAGCTTTAAAGAGGCTTGTGTTCTATCTATTTCATCCTCAGCGTGTAATAGAGTGTGCTTCAGTTTTTCTAATTCTTGTTTTCTCCGTGTTTGTACCAGTGTTGATATTACCTGACATTGTTGTTTTATTGAATTTTTAACTATTGTCCATATTTGTGCTAGGTTAACGTTTGGATTGTTTAGATCTTGCAAGCAGGAATTGAGTGTGTTTGAGATTAGTTCTATAAAAAGAGGTATTTCCAGGAGAGAGTTATTAAATTTCCAATGACTAGTTTTCCTTTTCTTTTTTTTACTTTCCTTACTTATTGTAGCTATTACTGCCTTATGGTCTGAGTATTCCAGAGGCTCTTCCAAATGAGCTATCTTATTTATATGGTACTCCGCTGGAACATAAAATCTGTCTAGTCTGGAGGTTACGGGATGAGCTTTGTTCACAGAAGTGGTGTCCTGACCTGTGGGGTTTACACTTCTGTACGCATCAGCTATTTTGAATTCGCTCTCAATATCTTTTAGAAAGTTATTTATGGTAGGGTTCGTCTGTAAAGGAAGATTCGCCGTTGCTGTGTACTGTTTGTCTAGTGAGGACGTGATGTAATTAAAATCCCCTCCTAGAATCAAAGTATCTCCTTTATATGTGTCATGTAATTTTCCGCTCAAAAATTCAAAAAATTCCCGTTTCTCAGTTTGTTTTGCTGGTGCATAGATGTTAGCCAGTGTAATTGTTTCATTTCTTGTTTCCACTTTTATGATGACTACTCTCCCTTTATTGTCACTATATTTGTGTACTATTTTAAACCTGTCTGACACTTGAAAGATGGCTACCCCCCTGGATCTGCTACCATAACTAAAACACCCTTCCTTAAAGCCCATATCTGTTGTGTATTTGTGTGCTTTGTGTTCTGTGTCTAAATTTGTTTCTTGTAAAAAAATAAAGTCTGGTTTGTACTTTCTCGATAAGTGGACTACGTATTTTTGTTTCTTTGTGAGTCCATGAATGTTGAGGGTCAAAAGCGTGATGTCCTCCATGATTATGTATTTAAATGGGTTTGTTTGTAACTAAGGAGTATGTGTGTTTTTATGGAGATTGAAAATTGAAATGGTATTTAATCCCTGTAAGAATATAAAGTCCAGTTTTCGTGTTCCAGTTGAGTGAACTAAGTATTTTTGTTTGTTTTTTCAGGTTTCGAATGTTAAGTGAGAGAATTGTAATGTTTGCCATGATTGTGTGTTGGTGGGTTATTGAGCTGTGTGTGTGAGTGTGACTCTGTGTGTGTCAGGATCCTCCCCTTCGTCAATAACTAGAGGTCCAGGAGAGCTGGGGATATCTTCCAAAACCGTCCTTTCCTCTCTCGTTCCCTCCCTTTCCCCTCTCACCTCGGAGCCTTCCCCCTGGTCATCCGAAGTAGAGGACAAAGAAAGAGTTCTTTTCCTGTTTACTTTGTTTGGAGAGCTAGGCTCCGATCTAGCGTGAACGGTAGTTTTCATTTTTTTTGTGTGTGTTAGACCCTGTGCTGCTTTCGCCTTTTTTTGGGGGGGAGGGGGAAAGGGTACCCTTCCCACTGTCCTTGCGTTTCTCAGGTGTTGTACCTTTTTTTTTTACTTTTTACTAGTTCGAACCCGTCTTCATTTGCCTCGGGAGGTATAGCTTTGGTGTTCCCTTTTTCGCTATCTTTCCTCAAGGCCGACGCATAAGTGTTTTTTTTGGCTTCAACGGGCCTTTCACCGTCTTTTTTGAACCCCCTGGGGGGAGCCCTGTTGGGACATTGGTTTGACCAATGATCTTCCTTCTGGCAGAACCAGCATTGCTGCCTTCTCCCCGGTGTAGTGATTAAGACCTTGTAGATCCTGGGGTCTTCTTCATACTTCAGCTGTATGTAATGGGGTAGCTCGGTACCCTTGCGGAGTTTGATCCAAGCCGCCCACTTGTCACTGACCCCAAGTCTAACAGGTTCTGGTTTTGAGCCTTCTGCGGCGAGAGTGCTGAAAATCTCCTCAATTTTTTTTTTTTGAGATGGTGGGTGACACCCAGTGAAGAGTCACTTTTACTCTCTCTTCCTCCAGAGTGGTAACCTCCGCCCTGAAGGTGTCCTCACTACCGAAAACCTTTCCTATGATCCTGTTCCTCACCACCGGTGAGGAAACACCCAGGAACCATAGGAAAGGGTTCTCAAACCGGTACAGGGAACCCACCTCCTCCGGCCCGAGCCTCAAGGCGGCGACGATGGACGCCATCGAAGCTCGAACTGCTCCCTGTCCGGACAGTTTTATTAGTAAAGTACCCGGTTGGTGGACCAAGCCACCCTCCAGATCCTTTTTCTCTATTAAGAATGTCTTAATAGACATAGTGAGAGAAAAAAAAAAAAAACACTCCTCACACGAAAGAAAAAAAAAAAAAAAACACCGTAAGATCTCGAATAAAAAACTCCAATGAAAACACAAATAAAGTAAAAAAATACTTCCAATAGATCTGATTTAAACGTGGAAACAGAGGCCTAAAATACTGCCTCGATCAACGGCCGTATACGTTACGTGGTGATCATGAAATACAATTCTATTTTTGTAGACAGGATGCCTCAAAGCCTCATGAAAAAAAAAATCGTAAACAATATATGGATGATCCCTAAAAGTATGATCTTAAAATAAAAAGGACGCTATCATTTCACCCCTCAGTTCAGAAGGTGTTATCTTTTCAGCAAGACCAAACGAAATCTTTGTAATCACAACAAATCTCCAAGAAGGATCCATAAAGTAAGTCTCATTTTTAATCTAAATGTAGAAAGAACTTAAGACAATATTGCTGCATTTAAAAAAAAAAATTACTTGGATCTATAGATCTTTGCTAAATCGACTACAAATAGATGAGATAATAACTTATAGTCATAGCAGACGGATTTGTGTGTTTACTTACACATAATGATTAATCAATTCCATGCAAATGTTTTATAGATAATAATACAGTTGAGTTGAACGTTCCTTACCATCGGCTAATGCTAAGGACGTATAGGCACATTTTGTTAATATTTCCAATCATGTCATTTTGTGAAATAGAAAAACCACTCGGATTGCCGTAGTAGGCACATTTTGTTAATATTTCCAATCATGTCATTTTGTGACATAGAAAAACCACTCGGATTGCCTCTTCTTCCTCCATCTCCTCACTAATGGAGGAGAGGAACGATCCTCAATGACCAATAAAACGTCACACGAGCAAGGGACTGTTTCGTGGCCAACTTCACGCTCAGAAGAAGAGGACTGAATCTCATCATCGTGGTTTTCGGGCCGTCCAGATTAACTCGACGTCTCGGCAAGACCAAACTAAAGAAATGATCCCTAAAAGTATGATCTTAAAATAAAAAGGACGCTATCATTTCACCCCTCAGTTCAGAAGGTGTTATCTTTTCAGGTGAACGACTATAAGAATCTTGTTGGTTAAAAAAATATTATTTATTGTAAATTTCTCTATCTTTGTGATAACTTTGGTCTCAACTTTTGATAAAGTCGTTTTCCTAATTTAATAAAATGATAAAGTCTTCAACGTCGGATGGATCGTATTGCAAATTATGTTTTCCAACCCCTCAGTTGGTAAGTTTTACCGGCCAATTTCAAGGGAGGTTATCAATGTGCGCGCATTGTTGTTGCTAACAATGGAACGAGCAAAAGGGAATTAACAAGCTCAAATGAACACACTAGTGTTCATCTATAAATCATTCGCACTGTTGTATTAAACTTTAAATAGTTGATACCAGTGCAAACTATTGGCCCACACAAGGCCAAAAGTAACGGTCATTAAATATCGATAGATTTTTTTTTTACTATTCAGACAATAGAAAGATAACTATATTTTTTCCCAACTGTTTTTTGTGAATAAAAATAGGAAAATTATCATAATTAGTCTCTTGAAACACGAAACATAAAGACATCTATATATATATTTTTTTTTATGAACCCATAATTTTTCGAGTTAAACATTAGCGAACAGAATTGTTTCCAAAAACAAATATTAACAAATATAACAAAATACACTACTAAATCTTGACATGTAAAGAGAGGTAACTGTCGTAATTGAATTTAACATATTTTTAAATCGTCTAAAGGTCAAGACAGACTTGCATATGATAATTATATTCTTTATTAAAGTACGTACATTTTTACACCCAGAAAAAATGTGTATACAATTAAATATATTTCAGAAATTGAAATCTTGGAATTGTTATAATTTTCGTTTCAAGTATTTTTACAACTTGGCCAAGTGTTTTTCATTACGATAAACCCTATACTTTTAAAATGAAACATTGCCATGTAAAATACTTTGACCTGTAATCACACTCCAGCATGTGTACAGTCTAATTTCATTCAGATACCTTTCAACCGTAGCAGACATTAGGGTATTGGCAGAACAATGTCGCTGCTAAAGAGTATTATATCAGTTTGGTATCTGATATTTGTTATTATTGGTGTTTTCTGTTAAAATTCTCAATTGCAGTCAACAAAACATAGGTATATAAATAAACAAAATATTTTTGCAATGAAAGTTGCATACCCCATCGTAGGGAGAGGCATGGATCGTACATAATAGTTTTGATTCTCTTTCAGCATGAAAACATCTTTGTTTGAAGTTCTTGCCAGAGATTTACCATTCTTATGTGAGAAAACAGTCTTTGTAATCACAACAAATCTCCAAGAAGGATCCATAAAGTAAGTCTCATTTTTAATCTAATGTAGAAAGAAATTAAGACAATATTGCTGCATTTAAAAAAAAATTACTTGGATCTATAGATCTTTGCTAAATCGACTACAAATAGATGAGATATAACTTATAGTCATAGCAGACGGATTTGTGTGTTTACTTTCACATAATGATAATCAATTCCATGCAAATGTTTTATAGATAACTAATACAGTTGAGTTGAACGTTCCTTACCATCGGCTAATGCTAAGGACGTAATAGGCACATTTTGTTAATATTTCCAATCATGTCATTTTGTGAAATAGAAAAACCACTCGGATTGCCGTAGTAGGCACATTTTGTTAATATTTCCAATCATGTCATTTTGTGAAATAGAAAAACCACTCGGATTGCCTCTTCTTCCTCCATCTCCTCACTAATGGAGGAGAGGAACGATCCTCAATGACCAATAAAACGTCACACGAGCAAGTGACTGTTTCGTGGCCAACTTCACGCTCAGAAGAAGAGACTGAATCTCATCATCGTGGTTTTCGGGCCGTCCAGATTAACTCGACGTCTCGGCAAGACCAAACTAAAGAAATGATCCCTAAAAGTATGATCTTAAAATAAAAAGGACGCTATCATTTCACCCCTCAGTTCAGAAGGTGTTATCTTTTCAGGTGAACGACTATAAGAATCTTGTTGGTTAAAAAATATTATTTTATTGTAAATTTCTCTATCTTGTGATAACTTTGGTCTCAAACTTTTGATAAAGTCGTTTTCCTAATTTAATAAAATGATAAAGTCTTCAACGTCGGATGGATCGTATTGCAAATTATGTTTCCAACCCCTCAGTTGGTAAGTTTTACCGGCCAATTTCAAGGGAGGTTATCAATGTGCGCGCATTGTTGTTGCTAACAATGGAACGAGCAAAAGGGAATTAACAAGCTCAAATGAACACACTAGTGTTCATCTATAAATCATTCGCACTGTTGTATTAAACTTTAATAGTTGATACCAGTGCAAACTATTGGCCCACACAAGGCCAAAAGTAACGGTCATTAAATATCGATAGATTTTTTTTTTTACTATTCAGACAATAGAAAGATAACTATATTTTTTCCCAACTGTTTTTTGTGAATAAAAATAGGAAAATTATCATAATTAGTCTCTTGAAACACGAAACATAAAGACATCTATATATATTTTTTTTTTATGAACCCATAATTTTTCGAGTTAACATTAGCGAACAGAATTGTTTCCAAAACAAATATTAACAAATATAACAAAATACACTACTAAATCTTGACATGTAAAGAGAGGTAACTGTCGTAATTGAATTTAACATATTTTTAAATCGTCTAAAGGTCAAGACAGACTTGCATATGATAATTATATTCTTTATTAAAGTACGTACATTTTTACACCCAGGAAAAATGTGTATACAATTAAATATATTTCAGAAATTGAAATCTTGGAATTGTTATAATTTTCGTTTTCAAGTATTTTTACAACTTGGCCAAGTGTTTTTCATTACGATAAACCCTATACTTTTAAAATGAAACGATTGCCATGTAAAATACTTTGACCTGTAATCACACTCCAGCATGTGTACAGTCTAATTTCATTCAGATACCTTTCAACCGTAGCAGACATTAGGGTATTGGCAGAACAATGTCGCTGCTAAAGAGTATTATATCAGTTGGTATCTGATATTTGTTATTATTGGTGTTTTTTGTTAAAATTCTCAATTGCAGTCAACAAAACATAGGTATATAAATAAACAAAATATTTTTGCAATGAAAGTTTGCATACCCCATCGTAGGGAGAGGCATGGATCGTACATAATAGTTTTGATTCTCTTCAGCATGAAAACATCTTTGTTTGAAGTTCTTGCCAGAGATTTACCATTCTTATGTGAGAAAACAGTCTTTGTAATCACAACAAATCTCCAAGAAGGATCCATAAAGTAAGTCTCATTTTTAATCTAAATGTAGAAAGAAATTAAGACAATATTGCTGCATTTAAAAAAAAAATTACTTGGATCTATAGATCTTTGCTAAATCGACTACAAATAGATGAGATATAACTTATAGTCATAGCAGACGGATTTGTGTGTTTTACTTTCACATAATGATAATCAATTCCATGCAAATGTTTTATAGATAATAATACAGTTGAGTTGAACGTTCCTTACCATCGGCTAATGCTAAGGACGTAATAGGCACATTTTGTTAATATTTCCAATCATGTCATTTTGTGAAATAGAAAAACCACTCGGATTGCCGTAGTAGGCACATTTTGTTAATATTTCCAATCATGTCATTTTGTGAAATAGAAAAACCACTCGGATTGCCTCTTCTTCCTCCATCTCCTCACTAATGGAGGAGAGGAACGATCCTCAATGACCAATAAAACGTCACACGAGCAAGTGACTGTTTCGTGGCCAACTTCACGCTCAGAAGAAGAGACTGAATCTCATCATCGTGGTTTTCGGGCCGTCCAGATTAACTCGACGTCTCGGCAAGACCAAACTAAAGAAATAGATCCCTAAAGTATGATCTTAAAATAAAAAGGACGCTATCATTTCACCCCTCAGTTCAGAAGGTGTTATCTTTTCAGGTGAACGACTATAAGAATCTTGTTGGTTAAAAAATATTATTTTATTGTAAATTTCTCTATCTTTGTGATAACTTTGGTCTCAAACTTTGATAAAGTCGTTTTCCTAATTTAATAAAATGATAAAGTCTTCAACGTCGGATGGATCGTATTGCAAATTATGTTTCCAACCCCTCAGTTGGTAAGTTTTACCGGCCAATTTCAAGGGAGGTTATCAATGTGCGCGCATTGTTGTTGCTAACAATGGAACGAGCAAAAGGGAATTAACAAGCTCAAATGAACACACTAGTGTTCATCTATAAATCATTCGCACTGTTGTATTAAACTTTAAATAGTTGATACCAGTGCAAACTATTGGCCCACACAAGGCCAAAAGTAACGGTCATTAAATATCGATAGATTTTTTTTTTACTATTCAGACAATAGAAAGATAACTATATTTTTTCCCAACTGTTTTTTGTGAATAAAAATAGGAAAATTATCATAATTAGTCTCTTGAAACACGAAACATAAAGACATCTATATATATTTTTTTTTTATGAACCCATAATTTTTCGAGTTAAACATTAGCGAACAGAATTGTTTCCAAAACAAATATTAACAAATATAACAAAATACACTACTAAATCTTGACATGTAAAAGAGAGGTAACTGTCGTAATTGAATTTAACATATTTTTAAATCGTCTAAAGGTCAAGACAGACTTGCATATGATAATTATATTCTTTATTAAAGTACGTACATTTTTACACCCAGAAAAATGTGTATACAATTAAATATATTTCAGAAATTGAAATCTTGGAATTGTTATAATTTTCGTTTCAAGTATTATTACAACTTGGCCAAGTGTTTTTTCATTACGATAAACCCTATACTTTTAAAATGAAACATTGCCATGTAAAATACTTTGACCTGTAATCACACTCCAGCATTGTGTACAGTCTAATTTCATTCAGATACCTTTCAACCGTAGCAGACATTAGGGTATTGGCAGAACAATGTCGCTGCTAAAGAGTATTATATCAGTTGGTATCTGATATTTGTTATTATTGGTGTTTTTTGTAAAATTCTCAATTGCAGTCAACAAAACATAGGTATATAAATAAACAAAATATTTTTGCAATGAAAGTTGCATACCCCATCGTAGGGAGAGGCATGGATCGTACATAATAGTTTTGATTCTCTTTCAGCATGAAAACATCTTTGTTTGAAGTTTCTTGCCAGAGATTTACCATTCTTATGTGAGAAAACAGTCTTTGTAATCACAACAAATCTCCAAGAAGGATCCAAAAAGTAAGTCTCATTTTTAATCTAAATGTAGAAAGAAATTAAGACAATATTGCTGCATTTAAAAAAAAAAAATTACTTGGATCTATAGATCTTTGCTAAATCGACTACAAATAGATGAGATATAACTTATAGTCATAGCAGACGGATTTGTGTGTTTACTTTCACATAATGATAATCAATTCCATGCAAATGTTTTATAGATAATAATACAGTTGAGTTGAACGTTCCTTACCATCGGCTAATGCTAAGGACGTAATAGGCACATTTTGTTAATATTTCCAATCATGTCATTTTGTGAAATAGAAAAACCACTCGGATTGCCGTAGTAGGCACATTTTGTTAATATTTCCAATCATGTCATTTTGTGAAATAGAAAAACCACTCGGATTGCCTCTTCTTCCTCCATCTCCTCACTAATGGAGGAGAGGAACGATCCTCAATGACCAATAAAACGTCACACGAGCAAGTGACTGTTTCGTGGCCAACTTCACGCTCAGAAGAAGAGACTGAATCTCATCATCGTGGTTTTCGGGCCGTCCAGATTAACTCGACGTCTCGGCAAGACCAAACTAAAGAAATAATCCCTAAAAGTATGATCTTAAAATAAAAGGACGCTATCATTTCACCCCTCAGTTCAGAAGGTGTTATCTTTTCAGGTGAACGACTATAAGAATCTTGTTGGTTAAAAAATATTATTTTATTGTAAATTTCTCTATCTTTGTGATAACTTTGGTCTCAAACTTTTGATAAAGTCGTTTTCCTAATTTAATAAAATGATAAAGTCTTCAACGTCGGATGGATCGTATTGCAAATTATGTTTCCAACCCCTCAGTTGGTAAGTTTTACCGGCCAATTTCAAGGAGGTTATCAATGTGCGCGCATTGTTGTTGCTAACAATGGAACGAGCAAAAGGGAATTAACAAGCTCAAATGAACACACTAGTGTTCATCTATAAATCATTCGCACTGTTGTATTAAACTTTAAATAGTTGATACCAGTGCAAACTATTGGCCCACACAAGGCCAAAAGTAACGGTCATTAAATATCGATAGATTTTTTTTTTACTATTCAGACAATAGAAAGATAACTATATTTTTTCCCAACTGTTTTTTGTGAATAAAAATAGGAAAATTATCATAATTAGTCTCTTGAAACACGAAACATAAAGACATCTATATATATTTTTTTTTTATGAACCCATAATTTTTCGAGTTAAACATTAGCGAACAGAATTGTTTCCAAAACAAATATTAACAAATATAACAAAATACACTACTAAATCTTGACATGTAAAGAGAGGTAACTGTCGTAATTGAATTTAACATATTTTTAAATCGTCTAAAGGTCAAGGACAGACTTGCATATGATAATTATATTCTTTATTAAAGTACGTACATTTTACACCCAGAAAAATGTGTATACAATTAAAATATATTTCAGAAATTGAAATCTTGGAATTGTTATAATTTCGTTTCAAGTATTTTTACAACTTGGCCAAGTGTTTTTCATTACGATAAACCCTATACTTTTAAAATGAAACATTGCCATGTAAAATACTTTGACCTGTAATCACACTCCAGCATGTGTACAGTCTAATTTCATTCAGATACCTTTCAACCGTAGCAGACATTAGGGTATTGGCAGAACAATGTCGCTGCTAAAGAGTATTATATCAGTTGGTATCTGATATTTGTTATTATTGTGTTTTTGTTAAAATTCTCAATTGCAGTCAACAAAACATAGGTATATAAATAAACAAAATATTTTTGCAATGAAAGTTGCATACCCCATCGTAGGGAGAGGCATGGATCGTACATAATAGTTTTGATTCTCTTTCAGCATGAAAACATCTTTGTTGAAGTTCTTGCCAGAGATTTACCATTCTTATGTGAGAAAACAGTCTTTGTAATCACAACAAATCTCCAAGAAGGATCCATAAAGTAAGTCTCATTTTTAATCTAAATGTAGAAGAAATTAAGACAATATTGCTGCATTTTAAAAAAAAAAATTACTTGGATCTATAGATCTTTGCTAAATCGACTACAAATAGATGAGATATAACTTATAGTCATAGCAGACGGATTTGTGTGTTTACTTTCACATAATGATAATCAATTCCATGCAAATGTTTTATAGATAATAATACAGTTGAGTTGAACGTTCCTTACCATCGGCTAATGCTAAGGACGTAATAGGCACATTTTGTTAATATTTCCAATCATGTCATTTTGTGAAATAGAAAAAACCACTCGGATTGCCGTAGTAGGCACATTTTGTTAATATTTCCAATCATGTCATTTTGTGAAATAGAAAAACCACTCGGATTGCCTCTTCTTCCTCCATCTCCTCACTAATGGAGGAGAGGAACGATCCTCAATGACCAATAAAACGTCACACGAGCAAGTGACTGTTTCGTGGCCAACTTCACGCTCAGAAGAAGAGACTGAATCTCATCATCGTGGTTTTCGGGCCGTCCAGATTAACTCGACGTCTCGGCAAGACCAAACTAAAGAAATGATCCCTAAAAGTATGATCTTAAAATAAAAAGGACGCTATCATTTCACCCCTCAGTTCAGAAGGTGTTATCTTTTCAGGTGAACGACTATAAGAATCTTGTTGGTTAAAAAATATTATTTTATTGTAAATTTCTCTATCTTGTGATAACTTTGGTCTCAACTTTTGATAAAGTCGTTTTCCTAATTTAATAAAATGATAAAGTCTTCAACGTCGGATGATCGTATTGCAAATTATGTTTCCAACCCCTCAGTTGGTAAGTTTTACCGGCCAATTTCAAGGGAGGTTATCAATGTGCGCGCATTGTTGTTGCTAACAATGGAACGAGCAAAAGGGAATTAACAAGCTCAAATGAACACACTAGTGTTCATCTATAAAATCATTCGCACTGTTGTATTAAACTTTAAATAGTTGATACCAGTGCAAACTATTGGCCCACACAAGGGCCAAAAGTAACGGTCATTAAATATCGATAGATTTTTTTTTTACTATTCAGACAATAGAAAGATAACTATATTTTTTCCCAACTGTTTTTTGTGAATAAAAATAGGAAAATTATCATAATTAGTCTCTTGAAACACGAAACATAAAGACATCTATATATATTTTTTCTTATGAACCCATAATTTTTCGAGTTAACATTAGCGAACAGAATTGTTTCCAAAACAAATATTAACAAATATAACAAAATACACTACTAAATCTTGACATGTAAAGAGAGGTAACTGTCGTAATTGAATTTAACATATTTTTAAATCGTCTAAAGGTCAAGACAGACTTGCATATGATAATTATATTCTTTATTAAAGTACGTACATTTTTACACCCAGAAAAATGTGTATACAATTAAATATATTTCAGAAATTGAAATCTTGGAATTGTTATAATTTTCGTTTCAAGTATTTTTACAACTTGGCCAAGTGTTTTTCATTACGATAAACCCTATACTTTTAAAATGAAAACATTGCCATGTAAAATACTTTGACCTGTAATCACACTCCAGCATGTGTACAGTCTAATTTCATTCAGATACCTTTTCAACCGTAGCAGACATTAGGGTATTGGCAGAACAATGTCGCTGCTAAAGAGTATTATATCAGTTGGTATCTGATATTTGTTATTATTGGTGTTTTTTGTTAAAATTCTCAATTGCAGTCAACAAAACATAGGTATATAAATAAACAAAATATTTTGCAATGAAAGTTGCATACCCCATCGTAGGGAGAGGCATGGATCGTACATAATAGTTTTGATTCTCTTTCAGCATGAAACATCTTTGTTTGAAGTTCTTGCCAGAGATTTACCATTCTTATGTGAGAAAACAGTCTTTGTAATCACAACAAATCTCCAAGAAGGATCCATAAAGTAAGTCTCATTTTTATCTAAATGTAGAAAGAAATTAAGACAATATTGCTGCATTTAAAAAAAAAAATTACTTGGATCTATAGATCTTTGCTAAATCGACTACAAATAGATGAGATATAACTTATAGTCATAGCAGACGGATTTGTGTGTTTACTTTCACATAATGATAATCAATTCCATGCAAATGTTTTATAGATAATAATACAGTTGAGTTGAACGTTCCTTACCATCGGCTAATGCTAAGGACGTAATAGGCACATTTTGTTAATATTTCCAATCATGTCATTTTGTGAAATAGAAAAACCACTCGGATTGCGTAGTAGGCACATTTTGTTAATATTTCCAATCATGTCATTTTGTGAAATAGAAAAAACCACTCGGATTGCCTCTTCTTCCTCCATCTCCTCACTAATGGAGGAGAGGGAACGATCCTCAATGACCAATAAAACGTCACACGAGCAAGTGACTGTTTCGTGGCCAACTTCACGCTCAGAAGAAGAGACTGAATCTCATCATCGTGGTTTTCGGGCCGTCCAGATTAACTCGACGTCTCGGCAAGACCAAACTAAAGAAATGATCCCTAAAAGTATGATCTTAAAATAAAAAGGACGCTATCATTTCACCCCTCAGTTCAGAAGGTGTTATCTTTTCAGGTGAACGACTATAAGAATCTTGTTGGTTAAAAAATATTATTTTATTGTAAATTTCTCTATCTTTGTGATAACTTTGGTCTCAAACTTTTGATAAAGTCGTTTTCCTAATTTAATAAAATGATAAAGTCTTCAACGTCGATGGATCGTATTGCAAATTATGTTTCCAACCCCTCAGTTGGTAAGTTTTACCGGCCAATTTCAAGGGAGGTTATCAATGTGCGCGCATTGTTGTTGCTAACAATGGAACGAGCAAAAGGGAATTAACAAGCTCAAATGAACACACTAGTGTTCATCTATAAATCATTCGCACTGTTGTATTAAACTTTAAATAGTTGATACCAGTGCAAACTATTGGCCCACACAAGGCCAAAAGTAACGGTCATTAAATATCGATAGATTTTTTTTTTACTATTCAGACAATAGAAAGATAACTATATTTTTTCCCAACTGTTTTTTGTGAATAAAAATAGGAAAATTATCATAATTAGTCTCTTGAAACACGAAACATAAAGACATCTATATATATTTTTTTTTTATGAACCCATAATTTTTCGAGTTAAACATTAGCGAACAGAATTGTTTCCAAAACAAATATTAACAAATATAACAAAATACACTACTAAATCTTGACATGTAAAGAGAGGTAACTGTCGTAATTGAATTTAACATATTTTTAAATCGTCTAAAGGTCAAGACAGACTTGCATATGATAATTATATTCTTTATTAAAGTACGTACATTTTTACACCCAGAAAAATGTGTATACAATTAAATATATTTCAGAAATTGAAATCTTGGAATTGTTATAATTTTCGTTTCAAGTATTTTTACAACTTGGCCAAGTGTTTTCATTACGATAAACCCTATACTTTTAAAATGAAACATTGCCATGTAAAAATACTTTGACCTGTAATCACACTCCAGCATGTGTACAGTCTAATTTCATTCAGATACCTTTCAACCGTAGCAGACATTAGGGTATTGGCAGAACAATGTCGCTGCTAAAGAGTATTATATCAGTTGGTATCTGATATTTGTTATTATTGGTGTTTTTTGTTAAAATTCTCAATTGCAGTCAACAAAACATAGGTATATAAATAAACAAAATATTTTGCAATGAAAGTTGCATACCCCATCGTAGGGAGAGGCATGGATCGTACATAATAGTTTTGATTCTCTTTCAGCATGAAAACATCTTTGTTTGAAGTTCTTGCCAGAGATTTACCATTCTTATGTGAGAAAACAGTCTTTGTAATCACAACAAAATCTCCAAGAAGGATCCATAAAGTAAGTCTCATTTTTAATCTAAATGTAGAAAGAAATTAAGACAATATTGCTGCATTTAAAAAAAAAATTACTTGGATCTATAGATCTTTGCTAAATCGACTACAAATAGATGAGATATAACTTATAGTCATAGCAGACGGATTTGTGTGTTTACTTTCACATAATGATAATCAATTCCATGCAAATGTTTTATAGATAATAATACAGTTGAGTTGAACGTTCCTTACCATCGGCTAATGCTAAGGACGTAATAGGCACATTTTGTTAATATTTCCAATCATGTCATTTTGTGAAATAGAAAAACCACTCGGATTGCCGTAGTAGGCACATTTTGTTAATATTTCCAATCATGTCATTTTGTGAAATAGAAAAAACCACTCGGATTGCCTCTTCTTCCTCCATCTCCTCACTAATGGAGGAGAGGAACGATCCTCAATGACCAATAAAAACGTCACACGAGCAAGTGACTGTTTCGTGGCCAACTTCACGCTCAGAAGAAGAGACTGAATCTCATCATCGTGGTTTTCGGGCCGTCCAGATTAACTCGACGTCTCGGCAAGACCAAACTAAAGAAATGATCCCTAAAAGTATGATCTTAAAATAAAAAGGACGCTATCATTTCACCCCTCAGTTCAGAAGGTGTTATCTTTTCAGGTGAACGACTATAAGAATCTTGTTGGTTAAAAAATATTATTTTATTGTAAATTTCTCTATCTTTGTGATAACTTTGGTCTCAAACTTTTGATAAAGTCGTTTTCCTAATTTAATAAAATGATAAAGTCTTCAACGTCGGATGGATCGTATTGCAAATTATGTTTCCAACCCCTCAGTTGGTAAGTTTTACCGGCCAATTTCAAGGGAGGTTATCAATGTGCGCGCATTGTTGTTGCTAACAATGGAACGAGCAAAAGGGAATTAACAAGCTCAAATGAACACACTAGTGTTCATCTATAAATCATTCGCACTGTTGTATTAAACTTTAAATAGTTGATACCAGTGCAAACTATTGGCCCACACAAGGCCAAAAGTAACGGTCATTAAATATCGATAGATTTTTTTTTTTACTATTCAGACAATAGAAAGATAACTATATTTTTTCCCAACTGTTTTTTGTGAATAAAAATAGGAAAATTATCATAATTAGTCTCTTGAAACACGAAACATAAAGACATCTATATATATATTTTTTTTTATGACCCATAAATTTTTCGAGTTAAACATTAGCGAACAGAAATTGTTTCCAAAACAAATATTAACAAATATAACAAAATACACTACTAAATCTTGACATGTAAAGAGAGGTAACTGTCCGTAATTGAATTTAACATATTTTTAAATCGTCTAAAGGTCAAGACAGACTTGCATATGATAATTATATTCTTTATTAAAGTACGTACATTTTTACACCCAGAAAAATGTGTATACAATTAAATATATTTCAGAAATTGAAATCTTGGAATTGTTATAATTTTCGTTTCAAGCATTTTTACAACTTGGCCAAGTGTTTTTCATTACGATAAACCCTATACTTTTAAAATGAAACATTGCCATGTAAAATACTTTGACCTGTAATCACACTCCAGCATGTGTACAGTCTAATTTCATTCAGATACCTTTCAACCGTAGCAGACATTAGGGTATTGGCAGAACAATGTCGCTGCTAAAGAGTATTATATCAGTTGGTATCTGATATTTGTTATTATTGGTGTTTTTTGTTAAAATTCTCAATTGCAGTCAACAAAACATAGGTATATAAATAAACAAAATATTTTTGCAATGAAAGTTGCATACCCCATCGTAGGGAGAGGCATGGATCGTACATAATAGTTTTGATTCTCTTTCAGCATGAAAACATCTTTGTTTTGAAGTTCTTGCCAGAGATTTACCATTCTTATGTGAGAAAACAGTCTTTGTAATCACAACAAATCTCCAAGAAGGATCCATAAAGTAAGTCTCATTTTTAATCTAAATGTAGAAAGAAATTAAGACAATATTGCTGCATTTAAAAAAAAAAAATTACTTGGATCTATAGATCTTTGCTAAATCGACTACAAATAGATGAGATATAACTTATAGTCATAGCAGACGGATTTGTGTGTTTACTTTCACATAATGATAATCAATTCCATGCAAATGTTTTATAGATAATAATACAGTTGAGTTGAACGTTCCTTACCATCGGCTAATGCTAAGGACGTAATAGGCACATTTTGTTAATATTTCCAATCAAGTCATTTTGTGAAATAGAAAAACCACTCGGATTGCCGTAGTAGGCACATTTTGTTAATATTTCCAATCATGTCATTTTGTGAAATAGAAAAACCACTCGGATTGCCTCTTCTTCCTCCATCTCCTCACTAATGGAGGAGAGGAACGATCCTCAATGACCAATAAAACGTCACACGAGCAAGTGACTGTTTCGTGGCCAACTTCACGCTCAGAAGAAGAGACTGAATCTCATCATCGTGGTTTTCGGGCCGTCCCAGATTAACTCGACGTCCTCGGCAAGACCAAACTAAAGAAATGATCCCTAAAAGTATGATCTTAAAATAAAAAGGACGCTATCATTTCACCCCTCAGTTCAGAAGGTGTTATCTTTTCAGGTGAACGCCTATAAGAATCTTGTTGGTTAAAAAATATTATTTTATTGTAAATTTCTCTATCTTTGTGATAACTTTTGGTCTCAAACTTTTGATAAAGTCGTTTTCCTAATTTAATAAAATGATAAAGTCTTCAACGTCGGATGGATCGTATTGCAAATTATGTTTCCAACCCCTCAGTTGGTAAGTTTTACCGGCCAATTTCAAGGGAGGTTATCAATGTGCGGCGCATTGTTGTTGCTAACAATGGAACGAGCAAAAGGGAATTAACAAGCTCAAATGAACACACTAGTGTTCATCTATAAATCAATTCGCACTGTTGTATTAAACTTTAAATAGTTGATACCAGTGCAAACTATTGGCCCACACAAGGCCAAAAGTAACGGTCATTAAATATCGATAGATTTTTTTTTTACTATTCAGACAATAGAAAGATAACTATATTTTTTCCCAACTGTTTTTTGTGAATAAAATAGGAAAATTATCATAATTAGTCTCTTGAAACACGAAACATAAAGACGTCTATATATATATTTTTTTTATGAATCCATAATTTTTCGAGTTAAACATTAGCGAACAGAATTGTTTCCAAAACAAATATTAACAAATATAACAAAATACACTACTAAATCTTGACATGTAAAGAGAGGTAACTGTTCGTAATTGAATTAACATATTTTTAAATCTTCTAAACGTCAAGACAGACTTGCATATGATAATTATATTCTTTATTAAAGTACGTACATTTTTACACCCAGGAAAATGTGTATACAATTAAATATATTTCAGAAATTGAAATCTTGGAATTGTTATAATTTTCGTTTCAAGTATTATTACAACTTGGCCAAGTGTTTTTCATTACGATAAACCCCTATACTTTTAAAATGAAACATTGCCATGTAAAATACTTTGACCTGTAATCACACTCCAGCATGTGTACAGTCTAATTTCATTCAGATACCTTTCAACCGTAGCAGACATTAGGGTATTGGCAGAACAATGTCGCTGCTAAAGAGTATTATATCAGTTGGTATCTGATATTTGTTATTATTGGTGTTTTTTGTTAAAATTCAAATTGCAGTCAACAAAACATAGGTATATAAATAAACAAAATATTTTTGCAATGAAAGTTGCATACCCCATCGTAGGGAGAGGCATGGATCGTACATAATAGTTTTGATTCTCTTTCAGCATGAAAACATCTTTGTTTGAAGTTCTTGCCAGAGATTTACCATTCTTATGTGAGAAAACAGTCTTTGTAATCACAACAAATCTCCAAGAAGGATCCATAAAGTAAGTCTCATTTTTAATCTAAATGTAGAAAGAAATTAAGACAATATTGCTGCATTTAAAAAAAAAAATTACTTGGATCTATAGATCTTTGCTAAATCGACTACAAATAGATGAGATATAACTTATAGTCATAGCAGACGGATTTGTGTGTTTACTTTCACATAATGATAATCAATTCCATGCAAATGTTTTATAGATAATAATACAGTTGAGTTGAACGTTCCTTACCATCGGCTAATGCAAAGGACGTAATAGGCACATTTGTTAATATTTCCAATCATGTCATTTTGTGAAATAGAAAAACCACTCGGATTGCCGTAGTAGGCACATTTTGTTAATATTTCCAATCATGTCATTTTGTGAAATAGAAAAACCACTCGGATTGCCTCTTCTTCCTCCATCTCCTCACTAATGGAGGAGAGGAACGATCCTCAATGACCAATAAAACGTCACACGAGCAAGTGACTGTTTCGTGGCCAACTTCACGCTCAGAAGAAGAGACTGAATCTTATCATCGTGGTTTTCGGGCCGTCCAGATTAACTCGACGTCTCGGCAAGACCAAACTAAAGAAATGATCCCTAAAAGTATGATCTTAAAATAAAAAGGACGCTATCATTTCACCCCTCAGTTCAGAAGGTGTTATCTTTTCAGGTGAACGACTATAAGAATCTTGTTGGTTAAAAAATATTATTTTATTGTAAATTTCTCTATCTTTGTGATAACTTTGGTCTCAAACTTTTGATAAAGTCGTTTTCCTAATTTAATAAAATGATAAAGTCTTCAACGTCGGATGGATCGTATTGCAAATTATGTTTCCAACCCCTCAGTTGGTAAGTTTTACCGGCCAATTTCAAGGGAGGTTATCAATGTGCGCGCATTGTTGTTGCTAACAATGGAACGAGCAAAAGGGGAATTAACAAGCTCAAATGAACACACTAGTGTTCATCTATAAATCATTCGCACTGTTGTATTAAACTTTAAATAGTTGATACCAGTGCAAACTATTGGCCCACACAAGGCCAAAAGTAACGGTCATTAAATATCGATAGATTTTTTTTTACTATTCAGACAATAGAAAGATAACTATATTTTTTCCCAACTGTTTTTTGTGAATAAAATAGGAAAATAATCATAATTAGTCTCTTGAAACACGAAACATAAAGACATCTATATATATATTTTTTTTATGAACCCATAATTTTTCGAGTTTAAACATTAGCGAACAGAATTGTTTCCAAAACAAATATTAACAAATATAACAAAATACACTACTAAATCTTGACATGTAAAGAGAGGTAACTGTCGTAATTGAATTTAACATATTTTTAAATCGTCTAAAGGTCAAGACAGACTTGCATATGATAATTATATTCTTTATTAAAGTACGTACATTTTTACACCCAGAAAAAATGTGTATACAATTAAATATATTTCAGAAATTGAAATCTTGGAATTGTTATAATTTTCGTTTCAAGCATTTTTTACAACTTGGCCAAGTGTTTTTCATTACGATAAACCCTATACTTTTAAATGAAACATTGCATGTAAAATACTTGACCTGTAATCACACTCCAGCATGTGTACAGTCTAATTTCATTCAGATACCTTTCAACCGTAGCAGACATTAGGGTATTGGCAGAACAATGTCGCTGCTAAAGAGTATTATATCAGTTGGTATCTGATATTTGTTATTATTGGTGTTTTTTGTTAAAATTCTCAATTGCAGTCAACAAAACATAGGTATATAAATAAACAAAATATTTTTGCAATGAAAGTTGCATACCCCATCGTAGGGAGAGGCATGGATCGTACATAATAGTTTTGATTCTCTTTCAGCATGAAAACATCTTTGTTTGAAGTTCTTGCCAGAGATTTACCATTCTTATGTGAGAAAAGAGTCTTTGTAATCACAACAAATCTCCAAGAAGGATCCATAAAGTAAGTCTCATTTTTAATCTAAATGTAGAAAGAAATTAAGACAATATTGCTGCATTTAAAAAAAAAATTACTTGGATCTATAGATCTTTGCTAAATCGACTACAAATAGATGAGATATAACTTATAGTCATAGCAGACGGATTTGTGTGTTTACTTTCACATAATGATAATCAATTCCATGCAAATGTTTTATAGATAATAATACAGTTGAGTTGAACGTTCCTTACCATCGGCTAATGCTAAGGACGTAATAGGCACATTTTGTTAATATTTCCAATCATGTCATTTTGTGAAATAGAAAAACCACTCGGATTGCCGTAGTAGGCACATTTTGTTAATATTTCCAATCATGTCATTTTGTGAAATAGAAAAACCACTCGGATTGCCTCTTCTTCCTCCATCTCCTCACTAATGGAGGAGAGGAACGATCCTCAATGACCAATAAAACGTCACACGAGCAAGTGACTGTTTCGTGGCCAACTTCACGCTCAGAAGAAGAGACTGAATCTCATCATCGTGGTTTTCGGGCCGTCCAGATTAACTCGACGTCTCGGCAAGACCAAACTAAAGAAATGATCCCTAAAAGTATGATCTTAAAATAAAAAGGACGCTATCATTTCACCCCTCAGTTCAGAAGGTGTTATCTTTTCAGGTGAACGACTATAAGAATCTTGTTGGTTAAAAATATTATTTTATTGTAAATTTCTCTATCTTTGTGATAACTTTGGTCTCAAACTTTTGATAAAGTCGTTTTCCTAATTTAATAAAATGATAAAGTCTTCAACGTCGGATGGATCGTATTGCAAATTATGTTTCCAACCCCTCAGTTGGTAAGTTTTACCGGCCAATTTCAAGGGAGGTTATCAATGTGCGCGCATTGTTGTTGCTAACAATGGAACGAGCAAAAGGGAATTAACAAGCTCAAATGAACACACTAGTGTTCATCTATAAATCATTCGCACTGTTGTATTAAACTTTAAATAGTTGATACCAGTGCAAACTATTGGCCCACACAAGGCCAAAAGTAACGGTCATTAAATATCGATAGATTTTTTTTTTACTATTCAGACAATAGAAAGATAACTATATTTTTTCCCAACTGTTTTTTGTGAATAAAAATAGGAAAATTATCATAATTAGTCTCTTGAAACACGAAACATAAAGACGTCTATATATATATTTTTTTTATGAACCCATAATTTTTCGAGTTAAACATTAGCGAACAGATATGTTTCCAAAATTATTGAAGTACTTTAAGTATTTAAAGTTTTGTCCCCTATACATAACAAATATAACAAAAAAACAATTACTAAATCTTGACATGTAAAGAGAGGTAACTGTCGTAATTGAATTTAACATATTTTTAAATCGTCTAAAGGTCAAGACAGACTTGCATATGATAATTATATTCTTTATTAAAGTACGTACATTTTTACCACCCAGAAAAATGTGTATACAATTAAATATATTTCAGAAATTGAAATCTTGGAATTGTTATAATTTTCGTTTCAAGTATTTTTACAACTTGGCCAAGTGTTTTCATTACGATAAACCCTATACTTTTTTAAAATGAGAACATTGCCATGTAAAATACTTTGACCTGTAATCACACTCCAGCATGTGTACAGTCTAATTTCATTCAGATACCTTTCAACCGTAGCAGACATTAGGGTATTGGCAGAACAATGTCGCTGCTAAAGAGTATTATATCAGTTGGTATCTGATATTTGTTATTATTGGTGTTTTTTGTTAAAATTCTCAATTGCAGTCAACAAAACATAGGTATATAAATAAACAAAATATTTTTGCAATGAAAGTTGCATACCCCATCGTAGGGAGAGGCATGGATCGTACATAATAGTTTTGATTCTCTTTCAGCATGAAAACATCTTTGTTTGAAGTTCTTGCCAGAGATTTACCATTCTTATGTGAGAAAAGAGTCTTTGTAATCACAACAAATCTCCAAGAAGGATCCATAAAGTAAGTCTCATTTTTTAATCTAAATGTAGAAAGAAATTAAGACAATATTGCTGCATTTAAAAAAAAAATTACTTGGATCTATAGATCTTTGCTAAATCGACTACAAATAGATGAGATATAACTTATAGTCATAGCAGACGGATTTGTGTGTTTACTTTCACATAATGATAATCAATTCCATGCAAATGTTTTATAGATAATAATACAGTTGAGTTGAACGTTCCTTACCATCGGCTAATGCTAAGGACGTAATAGGCACATTTTGTTAATATTTCCAATCATGTCATTTTGTGAAATAGAAAACCACTCGGATTGCCGTAGTAGGCACATTTTGTTAATATTTCCAATCATGTCATTTTGTGAAATAGAAAAACCACTCGGATTGCCTCTTCTTCCTCCATCTCCTCACTAATGGAGGAGAGGAACGATCCTCAATGACCAATAAAACGTCACACGAGCAAGTGACTGTTTCGTGGCCAACTTCACGCTCAGAAGAAGAGACTGAATCTCATCATCGTGGTTTTCGGGCCGTCCAGATTAACTCGACGTCTCGGCAAGACCAAACTAAAGAAATGATCCCTAAAAGTATGATCTTAAAATAAAAAGGACGCTATCATTTCACCCCTCAGTTCAGAAGGTGTTATCTTTTCAGGTGAACGACTATAAGAATCTTGTTGGGTTAAAAAATATTATTTTATTGTAAATTTCTCTATCTTTGTGATAACTTTGGTCTCAAACTTTTGATAAAGTCGTTTTCCTAATTTAATAAAATGATAAAGTCTTCAACGTCGGATGGATCGTATTGCAAATTATGTTTCCAACCCCTCAGTTGGTAAGTTTTACCGGCCAAATTTCAAGGGAGGTTATCAATGTGCGCGCATTGTTGTTGCTAACAATGGAACGAGCAAAAGGGAATTAACAAGCTCAAATGAACACACTAGTGTTCATCTATAAATCATTCGCACTGTTGTATTAAACTTTAAATAGTTGATACCAGTGCAAACTATTGGCCCACACAAGGCCAAAAGTAACGGTCAATAAATATCGATAGATTTTTTTTTTACTATTCAGACAATAGAAAGATAACTATAATTTTTCCCACTGTTTTTTGTGAATAAAAATAGGAAAATTATCATAATTAGTCTCTTGAAACACGAAACATAAAGACGTCTATATATATATTTTTTTTATGAACCCATAATTTTTCGGAGTTAAACATTAGCGAACAGATATGTTTCCAAAATTATTGAAGTACTTTAAGTATTTAAAGTTTTGTCCCCTATACATAACAAATATAACAAAAAAACACTACTAAATCTTGACATGTAAAGAGAGGTAACTGTCGTAATTGAATTTAACATATTTTTAAATCGTCTAAAGGTCAAGACAGACTTGCATATGATAATTATATTCTTTATTAAAGTACGTACATTTTTTACACCCAGAAAAATGTGTATACAATTAAATATATTTCAGAAATTGAAATCTTGGAATTGTTATAATTTTCGTTTCAAGTATTTTTACAACTTGGCCAAGTGTTTTTCATTACGATAAACCCTATACTTTTAAAATGAAACATTGCCATGTAAAATACTTTGTCCTGTAATCACACTCCAGCATGTGTACAGTCTAATTTCATTCAGATACCTTTCAACCGTAGCAGACATTAGGGTATTGGCAGAAACAATGTCGCTGCTAAAGAGTATTATATCAGTTGGTATCTGATATTTGTTATTATTGGTGTTTTTTGTTAAAATTCTCAATTGCAGTCCACAAAACATAGGTATATAAATAAACAAAATATTTTTGCAATGAAAGTTGCATACCCCATCGTAGGGAGAGGCATGGATCGTACATAATAGTTTGATTCTCTTTCAGCATGAAAACATCTTTGTTTGAAGTTCTTGCCAGAGATTTACCATTCTTATGTGAGAAAAGAGTCTTTGTAATCACAACAAATCTCCAAGAAGGATCCATAAAGTAAGTCTCATTTTTAATCTAAATGTAGAAAGAAATTAAGACAATATTGCTGCATTTAAAAAAAAAATTACTTGGATCTATAGATCTTTGCTAAATCGACTACAATAGATGAGATATAACTTATAGTCATAGCAGACGGATTTGTGTGTTTACTTTCACATAATGATAATCAATTCCCTGCAAATGTTTTATAGATAATAATACAGTTGAGTTGAACGTTCCTTACCATCGGCTAATGCTAAGGACGTAATAGGCACATTTTGTTAATATTTCCAATCATGTTCATTTTGTGAAATAGAAAAACCACTCGGATTGCCGTAGTAGGCACATTTGTTAATATTTCCAATCATGTCATTTTGTGAAATAGAAAAACCACTCGGATTGCCTCTTCTTCCTCCATCTCCTCACTAATGGAGGAGAGGAACGATCCTCAATGACCAATAAAACGTCACACGAGCAAGTGACTGTTTCGTGGCCAACTTCACGCTCAGAAGAAGAGACTGAATCTTATCATCGTGGTTTTCGGGCCGTCCAGATTAACTCGACGTCTCGGCAAGACCAAACTAAAGAAATGATCCCTAAAAGTATGATCTTAAAATAAAAAGGACGCTATCATTTCACCCCTCAGTTCAGAAGGTGTTATCTTTTCAGGTGAACGACTATAAGAATCTTGTTGGTTAAAAAATATTATTTTATTGTAAATTTCTCTATCTTTGTGATAACTTTGGTCTCAAACTTTTGATAAAGTCGTTTTCCTAATTTAATAAAATGATAAAGTCTTCAACGTCGGATGGATCGTATTGCAAATTATGTTTCCAACCCCTCAGTTGGTAAGTTTTACCGGCCATTTTCAAGGGAGGTTATCAATGTGCGCGCATTGTTGTTGCTAACAATGGAACGAGCAAAAGGGAATTAACAAGCTCAAATGAACACACTAGTGTTCATCTATAAATCATTCGCACTGTTTGTATTAAACTTTAAATAGTTGATACCAGTGCAAACTATTGGCCCACACAAGGCCAAAAGTAACGGTCATTAAATATCGATAGATTTTTTTTTTACTATTCAGACAATAGAAAGATAACTATATTTTTTCCCAACTGTTTTTTGTGAATAAAAATAGGAAAATTATCATAATTAGTCTCTTGAAACACGAAACATAAAGACATCTATATATATATATTTTTTTTTATGAACCCAAAATTTTTCGAGTTAAACATTAGCGAACAGAATTGTTTCCCTTTAAGTATTTAAAGTTTTGTCCCCTATACATAACAAATATAACAAAAAACACTACTAAATCTTGACATGTAAAGAGAGGTAACTGTCGTAATTGAATTTAACATATTTTTAAATCGTCTAAAGGTCAAGACAGACTTGCATATGATAATTATATTCTTTATTAAAGTACGTACATTTTTACACCCAGAAAAATGTGTATACAATTAAATATATTTCAGAAATTGAAATCTTGGAATTGTTATAATTTTCGTTTCAAGTATTTTTACAACTTGGCCAAGTGTTTTTCATTACGATAAACCCTATACTTTTAAAATGAAACATTGCCATGTAAAATACTTTGACCTGTAATCACACTCCAGCATGTGTACAGTCTAATTTCATTCAGATACCTTTCAACCGTAGCAGACATTAGGGTATTGGCAGAACAATGTCGCTGCTAAAGAGTATTATATCAGTTGGTATCTGATATTTGTTATTATTGGTGTTTTTTGTTAAAATTCTCAATTGCAGTCAACAAAACATAGGTATATAAATAAACAAAATATTTTTGCAATGAAAGTTGCATACCCCATCGTAGGGAGAGGCATGGATCGTACATAATAGTTTTGATTCTCTTTCAGCATGAAAACATCTTTGTTTGAAGTTCTTGCCAGAGATTTACCATTCTTATGTGAGAAAAC
>JAZGLO010006691.1:6754593-6778034 GCA_036873155.1 Biomphalaria sudanica
TTTTTTTTTTTTTTTTTCTATAGGATACCTCAGCTTTTTAGCTTTTGACTACAGGTGTCGAGCTTAGTACATCCTAGGAATCCTTGGGCTTTGCCTCTTTTCTTTGCCTCTTTTTTGGGTATTGCCTCTTTTTTGGGCTCTTGGCCTCTTTATTGGGCTTTTTAAAAAACATATTTTTTATTCACAAAAAAATGCATATTTTGTTAGTAAGCGTACAAATTAAATAGTTACATTTTAAAGTACAATGATTGCAAAACATGGTAATGCAAATAGTTACATTCAGGTTGTCATAATATTTTAACGTTTTAAATTGCTTTGTATATGGCGTTATTTTTTTCCAATAGCATATAATAAATATTTTTGAAATTTAAGGTTTTTGCAGTATATGTGGTGAGAATGTCAACAAAAGGAAATTAAATAGACACAATCAAAGAGTGAAAGTAGAAACTTAAATGATATTAAAACATTTTAAACACATTTTTGTTCCACTTTGTCTACATTGCTTATAGTAGTTTCCTTTGTGCTTTGCTACATTACCCCAGTTCTTTATATTAACTTCTATCAAACGTGCATACACATCTATGTGTGTACACACTTATGCGAACATAGGCATTTAAACATTTATAGTGTTTCTTT
The DNA here is from genome assembly GCA_036873155.1 of Biomphalaria sudanica. Taxonomy (NCBI): domain Eukaryota; kingdom Metazoa; phylum Mollusca; class Gastropoda; family Planorbidae; genus Biomphalaria; species Biomphalaria sudanica. The sequence continues at coordinate 6,755,230 of JAZGLO010006691.1, forward strand.
TGTTGTCTCCCTTTTAATGACAATTTTTGATTTCCTCCCTTGAGATTTGGAAAAGTACTTCCTCATCATCAAGGTGGAAATCCTGTCTGCTAGAGGCAGTATATCGGGAGTTTCTTGTCAGAGACAATTTCTCAATGGCTTTTTTTTTTTTTTTGGTCACACTGGCCAATTAGAGTCGTACTGAAAGTTATTATATATATATGTATAGATATATGTATATATATATATATATACTTTTTTTCTTGAATATTTTCCCCCCTTACCCCCCCCCCCCTTTTTTTTTTCATCTTCCCCTCTTTAATATATTATTTCTCTGTAGACTGCACAAGCATGCGCAATAATGACAATGGTGGTGAAGAATTTTTTTTAACAATAGTACAAACTAATAAATGAAACTAAATACTCATTTAGTAACAATTTGATGTAGAAGCTTGTTGAGATATGAGGTTATGTTGATGCTCAATATAAGAAAAACAGAAGATGAACAATGTCTGTATAGAGGGTAAACGTCTACAAGGTAGTAAGAAATAATATATTTGTATGTAAACTGCACAGGTATGCACAATACGGATAGTGGTGGTATTTTTTGCAATATTTGTAAAGAAGCCACTATGGACATAATTGTTAAAAAGTACACATTTATACAAAGAATTGTTTGCTTAGATATCATGTGGTCATTCCTGATTCTCAATACAGGAACAACTGAAGAAAAAACAGTGTTTACATAGAACGTAAAAGTCTTCCCTTGTTCTTTATTTCTTGGAGTTACTCTTCTTTCCCTTTTCTTGGGTTTTCACGTGTTCGCTCCTGGTTCCTTGTTGTGTTTCCGTCCCTTGACTTGCCGGCCTAATGTTCCATTTCGATATGATTTTCTGTTTTAATCAAATGAGATCTCTCGTTTTTTCCTGCTTAACTCGCTCGTCTTTGTAGATCAAAACTTTGGTTTAAGTCTTTACAGTCACAAGGTCAAGGCGTGGCCTTCGTGATTGTGTTCTCTCTTGAATTGTCGTAACCCTTGTCAATTTCAAGGGGCGATCACTGTTTTTTGGAGTACTAGCTTTTTAAATTATATGGTTACATGGTCTTTAAATATATAAAAAGATCATTTGAGATATATATCTATACACAAGCATACACACATTCATATATATATTCCCTTTTCTTTAAGTTAATGGACAATCTTTATATATTTATTTAGCGCTATATTGTTTCACTTTTTTCTTTAAAATGTGATCTAATAATACTTCACTTAAAAGTTTATTATGGTAGACAATTTGTAGGTAGGTATTCCAAATAAGGTTTCTATATTCTGATAAAATAATTACATTGATGTATCTTAGTTGTTTATTTATGGCTTTAGGTACTTTATTAAAGAAAATAGCAGTATTTACATTTGCACAGGTTTGACTGTTTGCGTCAATAATATCTCCTTAAGTTTTTTTTGCTTCCTCAACCAACTCACATTCACTAAATAAGTGTTTCTCTGGGTTTTGGTTTTCTTTTTTTACAAATTACACATGTATATTTGAACCCTGTTGTAGTTGAGAGTCTTAATTTAATTGGGGTCATCCCGAAGAGTAATCTGTAGGCCACTTCTAGTGCTTAGGGTGTTATGTATTTGTTGTGTAAATGCGTGAATGTGTCTGTCCAGTTGGTTGGTTTAACCCCTAACCCACTTTATTCTAACTTCTAGGTTTTCTTTCAACTTGTCTCTGAGTATAGTGTATATTGTTTTTGAGTCGTGGTGTATGTTTTCATTGCTGGGTAGGTGTCTTGTGAGTGATCTGTAGAATGGATGTGTATGGTTACCAAAATGATGGGGAGGAGTTTGTTTAGTCTAAGCCCAAAAAAATATAATACTAAGGGGAAGTTATTGGGAGACCTTAATACTTTCCCTACAAATTTTATTCTAAGCGTTTTGATTTTTGTGTGAATGTCTTGTAAGCTTATCCCTCCTTCTTTTTTGTCTTGTATGAGTGTTGTATGTTTTATGTTCCTTATTGTGTTTTTGAAAATAAAATTTCTGATAGTGGCATTGATGTTATTTATGAAATAAGGAGGAGGTTCTACTATATTTGCTAAGTAGATTATCTTCGGGATGACCAAGTTGTTTATTAATATAGCTCTCCCAAATATGGTTGTCGCCATGTATTGAAACATTCTAATCACGTTCTTTCAGTGGGCCAAAATCTCCGCCCACTGTATTTTAAGGTGAAAGGGAATGTTGGGGGGGGGGGGGAATTTCCCACCTACCCAGTCCCATAATTGAGGATTTATTAATGTTTATTTTGGACCCGCTCGCCCTCCCAAATAATGTAAATTTCTCTATAATTTTAGCTATGTCTTTTTCTGAGGTGGGTAAAAGCGTGGTATCGTCGGCATAAGCTTTAATTTTGACTACGGGGGTTCTACTGGGGATTTTTATTCCTACAATTTCTTTGTCTAACCTAATATTCTCTAACAGGGGTTCTAGGCAAAAGGTGTATAAAAAGGGGGATAGGGGACAACCTTGCCTAACAGATCTTCTAATAGAAATCTTGCTGCTTAGTGTTTGATTTATTATAAGTTGAATTGTGGCATCGGTGTAGACCAGCTTTATGTACGTTATCAACATCTGGTCTCTGTCTGTCTTGTCTATGTCTGCCTTGTCTTGTATTTTGAATAAGTAACCATGGTCGATTCTGTCGAAAGCTTTTTCTTGATCAATGGACATGAGGGCAGCTTTCAAGTCTCTACAGTAATATATGATGTCTCGTAAAAAGTAGTTCAATTCGTCTATATTTTCTTTCAGGGTTGCTACAGTACTGGTCTTTTCCTAATAAGTGGGGTATAAGGGGCCTAACTATTTAAAAAATCATTTTGGTTAGCAGTTTATAGTCGGCGTTTAAAAGGGAAATGGGTCTCTAAAGGCACTAGATGTTGTGTTGTTTTCAGGTTTTTTTTGGTAATAGTGTGATGTATGCAAGGTTAAAGTCTGTAGGCGTCTGTACTGTTTCTAACATGTCGTTGTATAGTCTTAGTATTAGGGGTCCTATTTGGGAGAATTTTTTTTTATAGAATTCATAGTCAAACCGTCTGGGCCAGGAGATTTGTTATTTTGTGTTGTGTCTAAAGCAGCCTTTGGCTCCTCATTTACCCTCTTTGTTTGTTTAATTCTTGCTACAATTTTAACTTGTTGTTTAATTGAATTTTTGAATAGTGTCCACGTCTTGGTTAATTTGTATTCGTTTTCTAATATGTCTTGCGCTGTTGCTAGAAGAAGTTGGCTTATTAATCTTTTGATTAGTGGGTCATCTAAAAGGTTGTTTAATTTCCAATGGGATTCATTTGTTTTTTGTTTTTTCCAAGTTCCAAAAGTACACCTTTATGGTCGGAGTAATGTAGGGTTTCTCTTAAATGTGTCACACTAAGTATGTCGGTGCCTTCTTCACTGAAGGATTCGAAAATCTCTATGATTTTGTTTTTTTACAATAGTGGGCGCTATCCAATGCAGTGTTACTTTGACCTTTTCATCTTCTATGGTTGAAACTTCAACTTTGTGGGTGCTTTCTGTCCCGAAGGTCTTTCCTAGAATACGGGCTATCACCCTTGGACTATTGGGAACTAAAAACCAGAAGAACAAGGGTTCTCGAATCTATAGAGAGAACCCACTTCGTCAGGAGACTTAAAACAGTCATGAGGCTAACCATTGAAGCATTAACAGCCTCTTGCCCAATCCTTCCAAGTCTTTCTTCTCAATTCAGAAAGTTTTTACAGACATGACTGTATAAATGAATGTCAACTCAAATGAGTAAATCAAATAGAAGTAAAGGTGAATGAATAAACAAAAACTATTAAGTATTGAATATAAACACTATGGAGTGAATACAAAAAAAGAGCTCCTCACGTCATACTAGTAATCCATAGAATAACACAGAAAAACACAATAATCCAATAATGAATACACGGAAAACTTTAGAAAATCCTAAATCATAAACAGTGACCGTCCAGATAAACTCGGTAAGACTTCTTGTCTTTAGTCACGATCAGAGTGCGGGCGGTAGTAGGGGTCCTCTATTTGGGGGGGAAATGTTTTATAGAATTCATAAGTCAAACCGTCTGGGCCAGGGGATTTGTTCTTTTGTATTGTGAATGTTTATGAACTGTTTTTTATTAACCTGTTTTTATTGTTTATGTTGATGTGTGAATTTGGCACCTCCCCCTCATCTATCACTAATTTAGTCGGGGAGTCGGAAAAAATTCTCTCCGGTCCACCCTTCCTCCGACAGAGGATCCTCATTTGGCTCTTCAGGCTGGGTTTCCTTATTTGGGTCATCTAAAGAGGAAGAGAGAGTGGTTTTTTTTCTTGTAATTAGTTGAGGTAGTTGGAACTGAACTGTTCCCCATTTTTTTCCCGTCAGTAGGGTTTGAAGGGGAAAGATCCCCACGTCTTATCTCTGTGTTGACCACAGTCCCTTTCCTTTTGTGGTTTACTACCAATATAAAACCCTCTTTCCATTTTTCCCTTACCTTTCAGGATGGTCCTAATGGGGCACTGGTTTGACCAGTGTTGGTCCTGCCCGCAGTGCCAACACTGCTGTCTTCTTCAAGGAATGGTGATGAGAACTTTACACACCCTGGGATCGTCTACATATTTGAGATGGATGTAATGAGGGATTTCTGTTCCTTTCTTAATTTTGATCCATGTGACCCATTTGTCAGTATTGGCTAACTTAACAGGTTCTACTTTGGAGCCTTATTCAGTGAAAGAGTCGAAGATCAATGATTTTTTTTTTTTTTTTTACAATTGTGGGTGCTGCCCAATGTTACTTTGACTTTTTCATTTTCTATGATAGAAACCTTTTTTTTTTCGGTCCCGAAAGACTTACCTATAATACGAGCTCTCACCCTTGTACTGTTTGGTTCTAAGAACCAGACAAAGGGGTTCTCGGATCCACTTCGTCCGGAGTCAGGACTTAAAACAGTCATGAGACTAGCCATTGAGGCCTTAACAGCCTCGATCTGTCAATTTGAAGGGTGGACCAACCCGCATTCCGTGTCTTTCTTCTCAATCAAGAAAGTTTTTACAGACATGACTATGAAAACTCAAATGAGTAAATTCAAACAGCAATAAAAGAAAAAAATGAATGAATGAACAAAACTTATGAAGTATTAGAATTTAGAAACTATAGAGTGTGTAGAAAACATACACAAAGTACTCCCTCTTCCTACACGTCTCACAAGCAATCCACAGATTAACACAGAAAACACAATAGTCCAATTACGAATGCATTGAAAACTTTAGAAAACTATAGAAAGAGACCGCCCAGATTAACACGACGTCTCGGCAAGACCGAACTTTAGAAATGATCCCTTTATAGTTTATCCCTATGCTAAAATGACCCCCCATGAATCCCATGTGGGTTATAGTTTGTTTTGCTTGATATGTGGTAGAGGTATTTATTTCTTGAAGGAAGATGAAATTCAGTTTATATTTTCTAGCAAGGTGTACTACATATGTGTGTTTATTATTTGAGCTACGGGTGTTGAGGGTTAAGATTTTTATATCTGCCATGATTGCGTGATGGTGTGCGTGAATGTGTGAATGCTTATGGGTGAACTGTTTTATTAACCTGAGTTTTATTGTTTATGTACCGGCACTGTTGTGTGTATTTGGGTATTCTCCCTCATCTATTACTAATTTTGTCGGAGAGCTCACCACGATCCTTTTCTCTCTTCCTCCAGCTGATGGTCCTCACTGAGCTCCTCAGGCTGAGGTTCCTCATTTGGATCCTCCGATGTGGAGGAGAGGGTTCTTTTCCTTTTAGTGATGGTTGGGGCTGTTTGTCTCTTTTTGGGATTTCTCTCTCTCTCTCTTTATCAAAAGAAATTGAAACTACCGTAATGATACTAACTAGTGCTATACATTAATTAATAGAAACATACGAAATTGTAATGGCATTCCTTCTGTCGATATTACGCACAGGTAATATAACCTTTTTAACATATATTAACATTTTTACACTCATAACACTAACTGGTGCTGTACATATACAAATGGAAACTGTCGTCAGATAATATAACCTTTTTAAATGGGGTCAGCTAATATAAAATATTTTTTTTTGCATAATAAATTCACAGATTCATTAACAGACAAAATTGGTATTAACAATACTCATAGGTTCCATAAAAATAACACTATCATTTTTTATCAGTAGTTTATAGTCGGTATTTAAAAGGGAAATTGGTCTAAAGTCACCAGGTGATGTGTTGTTATTTGGTAATAATGTAACGTATGCAATCAGAATGTGTCTGTCCTGTTTGTAACATATCGCTGTATAGTCTTAGTAGTAGGGGTCCTATTTGGGGGAAAAAAGTTTTGTTAAATTCATATGTCAAATCGTCTGGGCCAGGGGATTTATTAATTTGGGTAGTGTCTAAAGCAGCCCTCAGTTCCTCGAGTGTAAAGGGTCTGTTGATCATTTCTTTTTCCGTCGGAGGTATTGTTTTGCAGACATTTAGGAAAGCGTTTTGTGCATCGGATCCGCATCTGTTTGCTCTTTATTATATATGTTAGTGAAATGTATTGTAAAAATGTTTACTATTTTGTCACTGTCATGTAAGTACGTTTATTCCATCTTTGTCTGTTATTTTGTCTATCATCCTGTTTTTGTGTGTATTTTGTTCCGTTGATAAGTATAATTTATTTGGTCCTTTTACCATTCGGGTGCTTTTGCCCCTCATCTCGGCCCCTCTGTACTTGTGATTGTAAGGTTCTTCAAGTTGGGCGGTTTAGTTTATTTCTTCTATTTCGTCTTGAGTTTGGGTTAGCAGCTGTGTAAGTCTTTGTTCTTCGTTTTTCCTCTTTTTTTTTTTATTGTCTATAAAAATTTTAAAATTGTTGTTTAATTGTTTGTAATCAATGTCCATGTCTCAATTAGTTGAGGGTCCTCATTTAGCTCCTCAGGCTGATGTTCCTTTTTTGGTTCCTCCGATGAGGAGGAGAAGGTTCTTTTCCTTTTAGTTTTGTTTGGGGTGGTTGGACCTGATTTATTCTTGGTCGTTTAAAATTTCTTGGTGTTTTTTTTTTGGATGGGAGGTCACCACCTCCTTTCTCGTGTTGGCTAATGATCTATCCTTTTTGTTGGTTGCCACCAGTGTACATCCATCTTTTTCTAGCCATGTATTTTTTTTCTTTCCCGTTCTCTCTCCATTTAGGGCCAAGGCGTAAATGCCTTTAATATGGGATTCCTGATTTTTTTTTAGGGATTTTTTCTTTCCCTTAAGGGTGGTTCTATTGGGACATTGGCTTGACCAGTCCTGGTATTGTACACTGCTGTCTTCTCCCAGGTATGGTGATCAGGACTTTGTACACCATGGGGTCGTCTTCATTACTGAGGTGTATATTGTGAGGGGCCTCTGTCCCTTCTTAATTTTTAGCAATGCAGCTCATTTGTTGGAATTTCCTAGTCTGATGAGTTCTATTTTTGAGCCTTCTTCAGCAAATGACTCAAATAATTATGTGATTTTGCTTTTTAATATAGTGGATGCTACCCAATGTAGGGTTAGGTTATTCTGGTTTTCTCATCTTCAATTTTGAGGGTCTCTTCTGTTCCAAAGTGACCAAAGGACTTTCCAAGGATGCGGGTTCTCAGCCCCTTGCATTGGCCGGGACCAGAAACCAGATGAATGGGTTCTCAAATCTGTAGAGAGAACCCATTTCATCCACCAAAGGGTGGTGTGGCTTGCCATTGTGGCTTTGACGGCCCCTAGCCTGTCAATTTAAGGAGCAAAGTCACCGATGGATGGACCAAGCCACCATCCAGATCTTTCTTTTCTATCAACAAAGTTTTTAAAGAAATAGTATATTCTATGAATTATTAAAGATTCAAATACACAATATACTCTCGCCTCCTACACGATCCAATGGAATAAATAATAAAATATCAGAATAACACAATACGGTAATCCAATAAAGGAAGTAACACATGAAACAATAGAAAAACTCGATAGAAATAAACTCTCAATCGAGCACATAAACCTTTAGGCTAGGCAGGCTTTAGGAACACCTGAACACGTACCTTGCTGAATTCTGTTATTTCCTCAATTTCCTGTCTTTTGAATCTTAGACATCTAGTTTTATCTTGAAAATCTAGATCTATAATTTCGGCAACAGCCAAACAAGATTCACACTAAAGTCTAAACTTACACCTCGCGATTTTTTTTTAAGCTTACAAACAACAGGCCCTTATATAAAGTTATTTAGCGATCCCCCCCCCCCTTCTCTAATGATTCGGGCATCGTGAAACTATGAATGATGCTAGATTTGGTTCGTTCCCTGGCGAAATATTTTTGTAAGAATTGAAAAATAAGTTTCGCAGAAATGTCTAAAAAATAAAAGATTCATATTTTTTACGAGGATAATTTATTATTCTTTAGATCTATATCAATACTTTATCACATGAAAAAATATTTTCTATATTGATTTTAAAAAAATACAATATTGATACAAGAATAATCGATAGCATAAACATATAATTATTTTTAGCTAATAATAATTATCAGTATGGTTTCTGCGCTGCATGACGACCACTGTGTAAACTTGACAACCGATTGTTCAATACAATGTGAATGTAGTGTAGATCTATGTCAGCATATGTTCATCTTCTCTTGTCATTGTTTTAATTTCAAACGATAAATACACTTTAATTTCCTCTCAAGATGTATAAACTGGATTTGCCTGTCGATTATAAGCAGGCGGCTGCGATAGAACGCCGACGTGCTATGGAGGAGGAGAGAAAAACGCGAATATTCAATGCAAAAGTTCGACAGATAGGGGTAAGAATTAGAATAATAATTATAATTAGATCTAGATATTCATTAAGTTTAAAATCAAATAATCTATATAGATCTGGATCAAATTTCAAAAAAGTTTATGAAAAGTTAATTATAATAAGACATTTATTAGATTTAGATCTCAGTCAAGATTCTAAAATTCTAAAGAAATTCAGAAATATAGGCTACTAATCATAATAATGTATTATATTATTTAATATAGTATACTAAGAAAAATTAATAAATTATAGATAAAATCATTTATAAAGATCTATATTTAATATACTTGGATCTAGATCATATCTTTAAGTTGTTGATCTATTATGATTATTCTGTGTTGTGAAATTTATATTATATATGATTTATTATATACATTGCTTTTTTTTTTTTTTAAAGTGCAGTACTCAGTGATGGATTGCCTAACTTTTAACTACTAATAAATTAATAGTAAAAGTTGAAATACAAGAAAAGTATTAATTTTCTTCGCACATTGAAAAAGGTGTCTGTACGCGTACCAGTGCGTACCATCACAAAAAAAGCACTGATTATATATATTATATAGATATAGATTTTTATATATATATAGGCAATATTAATCAGATCCAGAGGTGCGTTTATTAGAATAAAAAATGGCATGCCTAAATTCAAGAAAGAACAATTGACAAATAATAATAAAGTTATCATTGGCATGATCATAAGTATTCTAATCATTCTCATCTCTCAAAAGATTTCCACTACTTCTATCACACCTTAGCCTTTGATCATTACATCATGCAATAGGGGCATGATAATATTGACATCTCATCTCAAATATGTGTCAAGTTTGCAGTTTCTGTAGCAATTGTGGTTTTACAGTTTTGTTTTTTTTGGTTTTAGATTGATAAGCAAGCTATTGACCAGCAAGTCTTTGATAGAAAGCAAATGGAAGACTATGAAAGGAAGAGGCATGAAGCATTCGGTAAAACATAGTATTTGAGTGTATATGTGTGTATATATGTGCAAAAAGTTGTTTAAAAATTAAAGTTGGAAATTATATTTATAACATAATTTTGATTCTGTATGTGTGTTATTTAGATTTAGTACTTTTTGAGAAAACATTTCATACTCATTCTTTACATTGTTCTATTTTAAACCAAAGTTCAACTTATTTGAGGGGATTGATAATGTGCTTAATGTAATATACTTTTTTTATGATGAAAAGAAAAAAGACTATATAAAATTGTAGCATGTTAATATTGTAACAAATAGTGTGCTGTTATAACTTTTTTTTTTTATAGTTATCTATTACTATCTAGTATCTTCTAGATTTTGATTAATCATTATTATTTTTTTATATCAGCTGCAGATGCACTTCGTAATGATAGAATAGCAGTATTGCTTGAAAAACGCCAAGAACAAGATATTAGAGCCCTGAATGAAGCATTAAATGAGTTCAGAGCTCTGCACCAACAGCCAAATCAGAGAAGAGAATGGGACCTTTATGATCCTGATGGACTCAAAAAAGACAAACCGGCCAGAGTTCACGATGATGATCCACGATGTGGGGTGGCCAGCATACAGAAATTTGATGGGGAAGATCTAAACAGCAAAGTAAATTTTCAACTTTCATTTCAAGTTATGAGAATACACTTAATAAAAGTATAAGTAAGGAAGAGTGCCAATCAATGTTTTAAACTCCTTATTCTACATTTATTTTTTAATATCATAACATTTAAAAAAAAAATAGGCTAGAAAGATGCTACAGAATGAACAATCTCGCAAATGGCATGAGGCTCAAATGAGAGAACGGGAGCGAGCTAGAAGAAATCAAGAAGAAGCGGATCGACTGTATGAGCTCAAGCAGAGAGAGTTGGATGAAAGAGCCATTCAACTACAGCAAGCAGAAGAAGAGTGTCGCAAAGCTATTGATATGGCAACAGCATCTTACAATGATGCACTGGTGAGTTTTGTGTACAAATGATATATATATATATATAAATATATATATATATATATATATATATATAGAGAGAGAGAGATAGATATAGATAGATATATATATATATATATATTTAGAGAGAGATAGGATAGATAGATATAGACTGGTGTGGACTGGTTATCTGAGCATTCAGGCAAAACCATGAAGCCAGTTTTATCCATCTCTCAATACTTCCGTCCACAATATATAAAGAAGCCATAGAGAATCTGTTCTATTGGACGATTTTTTTCTAGTGATGCAGCTCATGACGTGTTGCAAATGTATTTAGCTCCCAGGCCAAAAAAAAAGGTTTTTAATTCCACTGTCTTTGGCATTATGTTATTGGGTTGTTTCATCACATCATCTCTTTATTTTAAATGTGTAGTTTAAAACAACAACAACACAACTATTATCTTACACATTGTCACCAAACAATTATTAAAGAAAATGCATAAAGGAGGAGCAAAAAAATTGAGAGATAAAAATTTAAAAACATTTCTGGAATTCTTTGTAAAGTCAAACTGTAAAATAAGTGTACTGTTTCCAACAATAATTTCATTGGTAATAAATTGTATAGCTTTTGTTTTTGAGCTTATTCAATTTAAAAGTTCAACTCTACAGATTATATAGCAATATATATAAAAGTGTTTATTACATCTATAAATATTTTTATCAGATTTACATTATATTTTGTTTCAATTTTTAAAGAAAAATGAACAGAGAGAAAGAGAAAGACTAAAGCGGCAACAAGAACAAGATGATAATATGACTGAGATTGCAAACCATGTATTTGGTGACATTTTAACAGAGAATCCTGCTGTTGCTCAAAGTGCATTTGGTCCTCATCGTGTCATTCCAGACAGGTGGAAAGGTATGTCACCACAGCAGCTTGAGGAGATTAGAAAAGAACAAGCAAGACAAATGGCTGAAGCTGAGGTAAAATTGTGGTTATGGCTTAATTCACATTTTTTTTTCTAGATCTTTGCTAATAAAAATGAAATTAAATCTTACTTCATAATGCTTTATCCATAAACTTTAAAGGTAATCCTAGAATTAATGTACATGTTGGTGTTTAAAAAACAATTTAGAGACTAAATTTGAATGTGTATTTCTTTTTTATTAGCCTTAATATTTACTCAGTTTTACACTGGAATATTCATATTTGAAATTTCTAATTTTAGTTTTTAAATCCATGCAGTTAAAAGATCTCTTTTTTGTATCCTAATAGCGCTTGCGACAGGAAGAAGAGCTTCGAAACCGCGAGTATGACAGACAGGCATCAGCAAATGCACGAGCTGCACTATTAATTGAGAAAGAACTTGAGCGAAAACGCAAGGAGATAGAAAAGGCACAAGCTGATGAGAACCGTCGTCTGGCACAGGAACAAAAGGCCCACATTGATTTCCTCAATAAAGAGGTCTACACCAACTCACCTACCTCAGCCTACTTTATGCAGTTTAACACATCAACACGATAGTTACTCAGCCTTGTAATTAATTAAGTCAGTGAGATGATCCTACTTTTAACTTATAATAAGGAAAGTTAAGCACCTAATGTAGTTGACATTGATTTTACTAAGTCAATATTTTTCTTTGTGAGATATCAATATTTTCTTTTTCTCACTATTCTTTTTTTCCCCCTCTCTGAATTAAAATTCCTGTACCCTTTTTTTTGGCTCAATATCTTAAACTGGTACTTTGTAAAAGTTTTCAAACATGTACAGTTATAAACAGTATTGATTGTATTTAAATCGGCCATGAAATATATTCTAACAGAGGAAATATGCTTCACCTGGCCTATGGGCAATTTAAAGGGAGAACATTTCTGTTAAGTAAATCTGTGATAATGATAAAAGCAATCATTGCTTTTTAAAGGCCTGCTAATAAAATACAATGTATCTTACAGGTTAAAAATATTATTATATGCTTTTAACATGCTTAAAATATGTTTCAAAGTGTTTAGTTTTCATGAAAGGGTCTCATAATGGGGTTTACAAAAGAAAACAGATAATTACCATGAGATTTGCCTAAGCAAAATAAAAGCCACTTTAAAAGAAAGCCATAGTATAACAAATGAAATATTTCCTATTAAACATTAATATGAATTTTGGCCCTTGAAATGAAACAATGTATATTTGTATTTGATTTTATGAATTTTACACAAACTAATTTTTATGTTTTGTTTTTTTTATTCCACATTCTATTATGATTTTTATATTATTTGTACATATAAATCTATGAGTTTTATACACATTTATAGAAAAGATCTATTATGTTGAAAAAATAAATACAAAATAAAGCAGTGAGAAGATTAACTATTCACAAAGTGTATATATTTACATATCTTTTTTGATTATATAAATAAGTAAAGACCTCTATATTAGTGCTGGCTTTTTATATTTGAAGCCCTGTTTAGTAAGCTTTTTTTGGGGGAGTAAAATCTCACATTAATCTTCCCCACCTATCTCTTCTATTCATTTCACTATTATGTCATCACATCATGTCATCACATCACATAATGTCATCACATCCAACCAACATTTAGCTCTTTAACACAGTTTTATTATCACTATGTTATCTTACTAATTACGTAAATTAACTTTAAACTTAACACACATTCTACATTGGCTGCTTTATTTACGTTCCCCTTACAGACCTTGCGACCTATATGGCAGATGATAAAGATCTGTTTCTGTGGCCCACAGTTAATGAAAGTGTTTTGGCCAGCATAAAGACCAACTGCCTTTACTTTTTCCCAACTAATATCAGGTACCCGTTACAGCAGGGCAGACTCACAGGCCCTCTAAAGATCCCAAAATTAAAAATCTACTGACAGCAAGTAAGCAATGAACTCCGCATCAAAAGAAAAATGAATCAAGAAATGGCTGGTTCCTCAAAACCTGCAAATTATGTTGATGAAAATGGCTTTGCAGCCACAAAGAGTAGTCTATATTTAATTGTGATTTGTGCATCAACTTATGACACTATTTCAACTATTTCATGATATACATTAATGTATATAAAAAGTTGGTGCATTAAATGGAAACAGTTATTAAATAAAAAGGTAGGTAAAGTAAAAAGAATACAAAAGAACTTCAACACATCATAGATATTCTTTATTAGAAAGAAAATTATCACCTACTGATATAGTGAAATCTCTTCACAATAATAATTTTTTTTCGATGCAATTAAATATAGTTTTAGTTTCAAATGTAAATTATAGAGACTATCAAAACAGCAAATGAAGTCATCTATCTTGCAAAAGCTATTGTCAGGGAGATAATGCAATAAATAATAAGGCCTGTCTGAAGATTAATGAGAAATGCTACGCAGACCAAGCAGTGACCTACATATTTTGCCAATATAGTAATTAGAATAGAATAGAAACTAATATTTGGAGTGCATAGGTTTTAACACAATAAGAATAAAGTTTTCCTTGTTTAAAAAAAAAAAAGAATGTAATAAAAAGCACAGATAAAATAGAGAACATAATACAGAGCAGGAAAGGTGTATGAAATACATGTTGACTGTATTCTAACATAACAAAGAATAATTGTTTAGTCTAACTTTGTTTCAAAGCAAACATAGTTCTATATACACTAAATATATAGGCAACAGTGTTTTGATACAAGGGAGATATTACAATAAATAGAAAACAATTATTGTAAAATTTAAGGTAAGTCAGGTGTTGGTTTTTTTGTTTTTTTTTTCAAAGCTTTAATTAACTCACTCTGTTTGTCTGTCAGTCTGGTAAAAAGTTTGTACACATTATTTCTTACACACCCAATCTCGGATGAAGCTGAAATTTTGCACAATTATTTACTTTACAAGCCAATACACGAATCAATAAAAAATACTTTGCATATGAACTGGTAATTATTGGCAATTAATTTGTTTGGTATCTCGACAAGGGGAAGTAATTTTACTTGACGGATAAGGTGGTATAAGTTGAATTAGTCCCCTTTATTGTTTGTAGAAAGAAAAGATGTAAGTAACTATTAAATCTATTTTCATAATCAGCTTTCTGGCACAGTGGTTACCATATTGGTTTGAGGAGGCTATAACCGCAAGTTCGAATTCAGGTCGCTGATTTTTTTTTTTCCTTTTATAAATACATTTAAAAAGCGATCACCCAGACAGTGGCGTAGCAAGGTACCCGTGGGCCCGGGTTCAAGAATATGTTGATGAGCCCCCCCCCCCCCAATCGCAACTATTGAATTAGTTGTTCATTAATATGTTTATAGTCTAATAGCGCCAATTTCATCAATAGGCAATGACGTCATTTGCGCTATTTTCTTTTTCTTGTGTAGTGTTAGTAGATGAACTCCCCTTGCTACTTTGTCATAATTTCTCATGACATAAAATAATTACGTAGAAAGGCTTTCGTAGTCAATCGTCTGTTTCATTCTCTCCATCTTGTGCTGTAGAGCCAAGTTGTATTTTGTGAGCTCTTGAATTTCTCCTTAGATCTGATAACGGATAGCCTTGTTTCTTGGTTCTTCATATTCTTAAAGGATTATCTTGACCCCTGTTTAGGGTTAGTTTTATTTCATTTTTGCAAAGTAATTTTAATTGGATTCGATCGTATTTGTATTTTTATAATTAGATTAGAAGAATTTGTTCTTTATCTTTCTAAAGGGTCTCAGTCTCAATGTCAAGTCTCAGTCTCAGTGTCAAGTCTCAGTCTCAGGTTCAGTATTGAGATCTCAGCTTTAGGCTACAGGACTGAGGTTTTCATCTCAGTTGGTCTGTCTGACGTTTCAAGTTTGTTTTTTACGAGTCTGAGGTTCCAGATTCCAGCCTGCGGGTTGATGTGTCCAGACGTGGTGATTCAGTTTGAAGTGAGCTTTTTTTTCAGCCTTTTGGTGCTACTTTGAACTCTGATATTAACTGTTGATGAGCAGTATATTGGATAGAAGATAGACATCTATATGGACGTGTCATGAAGTTGATGTCTTGAAAGATTGTGTGGATATTCTTATTGAACCTTATGGAATGGGTTGCCTGAGCTAGCCAGGAAAACCAGTGACTTGGCAGAATTTAAGTCATTGGTTAATATGCATGACTGAATGCATGACGTGTAGGTCGTAATCATCTTCTTTTTTGAAGTAACGTCTGTATTACATAAGATAAGATTAAATAGAAACAATTTGATATTAACTTTTCACGTGTAAATTATGAGTGAGTCTGGTGTGAATGTAGATATTGTTTTTTTCTAGTTACAATGTTTTGCTTGATGTAATGCACAAATTGTAAGACAAATTTCCTTACGGACAATAAAGATTATTATTATATAAAAGTGAGTAAAAGAGATAGGGTCACGAATTGACTCACGATAGAATAATAGATTCGCAAAATGAGGTCACATTTTAGTTTAAATTTGGCGCTTCTATTTCGCCATGCCCTTTTCACTTGCATTGTTAGAAATCTATAATAAAATAATACAGAGATAATTTTCCTAATTAGATCTACAAACTATGAGCGCCAGAAAAATACAAAGTTATAATAATGTAATTAATGCTTTATAACATTTTGCTAAAAAAGAAAGCAACAGAATTTCTGTCATAACCAAAGCTGGACATCACGATTACTAAATTGTCGCAATACAACAGAATACACAAGTGAGTCGAGAGACGGGAGTGACACTGGCCGTCTGGAATCCTCACGCAGGTCACCAACTAGCACAGCGCGAGGCAGGATCGATAGTTTTCTAGCGTGGGTCAAGGCCACCAGTGAAATCGTTTACAGTTCTACTCTGAATGGTAATCAAAGGACCAATAATAATTTTTAAAAAATGTCGCATTGTTAAAGATCTAGATCTATCAGTTCCGGTGTATTGTTTGTCGTCTGCTGGACGGTATCGCGCAGTATTCACCTTGTTATTATATTATTTGAATGTCCTCACCTAGACAAGAGTGAGCTTTACAGTTAGATCTAAGAATCAAGATAGATCTAGAAACACATTTGGCTCGAATTTGTCTTCATTTGGTTGGTAAGCTTGATATCTATTTTGCTAATTAAATAAGTTATCTTTGTGATGTCTTATTTAAACTATTAGAGACTAGAAAATCCTAAAATAGAAAGATTTAGATTTATGATTAATTAAATAGATCTATAAAGTATACTATGGGCATGGCCTAAAGATCTAGATCTAGACTCTATTTAGAGTTTAGATCTAATCTAGATCTATATAGTAGGCCTAGATCTAGATTCTATATAGATCTAGATCTACTTTTAAAGATAGAGAAGCAAAAACATAATTTGTCCTGTTTTCTCTTTGAAACCATAGATCAGGATGTGATAGAAAACTAAGGTTTATATGAAATGGGATGTGTTACACACGATAGTGAGACTTTATTTATACCTAGTCCTGGATGGAGTGTTGCTAAACTACGCCGTCAAGTTTTACCCATTTCGTTACACTTGTTAATTACGAATTAACACTTCGCATTCATTCATAGCTTGAGTCGGCTTGACCAGTTTTTTTGTGTGTGAATTATTTCGAATTCTAACGTAAACACCTTTAGAGGGAGAGTATGGCAGCATGCATAAGCTACATAGTGAAATGTATTATCATTGGTAGATTCTAGTTACACTTTATCTATGACACACCGAGTGACCGGCATGAAAACGATGTGCTTACTCAGCATTTAACCACCCAGTCACTTCCGTTATAAAGACGTTTTGGAAATCCGTGCTCATTGTCACACATAGAAGGGGGGGGGGGGTTAAAGGACTGGAGATGTCAAGGGGGGGGGGGACAACGATCCGAGTCACCATACTGGTGTAGCGAGAAGATAATGTGCTCACGCGGTCGCCACTCAATCCTTCGCAGTGTTATCTCTGCTGTGTAACATGCACGTGCATTCTCCCCCCCCCCCCGAGAATGTAAAAGAGGAAGAGAAAAAAGAAAGGGGTGGGGTGGGGAGCATTTTCAAGTTATCGAGACACACCGAGTTATCCTGTGTGGTCCAATCGGTGCTCGCTATGTTATGTCACAGTGTGTGGAACAAGTGTCAGTGCCTGTGTTGGAGTCTAGGTTGTATTCTAAGAGTGGTTCTAACTCTTATGACAAAGATTGGGGGGGGGGGGGTCAAGAAAGAAGTCATATATACCCAAATCAATGCACGCAGAGGCGTGGACTGTATGCTGATATTAGTGATATAAATTTTCACTGTCGTATTGGAACATTCCTGAAAAGTGGGGTGGCCTTCTTGTTTTCTTCCAAATAGGCGTCCTGTCACTGAGAAAAATTAAAATTAAAGGTGTTTGAAAAAGAGTTTTTAAAAAATTATTTCTTTAAATACACATTTTTCTAAAAATGTAGACATTGAAACCACAGATACTATTTTTTTTTGTATCAATTTTAGACACTCTTTCCAAAATGACTTTTACATTGAAACAAAAATCCCACATAAGAGTTCAAGGTTCGCATTGTGGGTCATTGGGTGTGCGGTCTGGAGCGATTGCCCCTTTAGCCATCCTCTACGGTCGCCTCTGCCTGGTTTCTCTTCCATCCTCACCCAAAGTGAGATTTAAAAATAAAAATGCTCACCCATGGCCACCCGACGGATACCTTGTTCGCTACCCGTTATTGGCCTATCCAGTTCCACTACTAGCGTGATTGTCGTTTATGAAGTCCTCGAGGACACCAGTGATGGAGATATTGGAAGCTACAATACTATTAAAAATATTATAATAAATCGCAAATGCAAACTCTTCGAACCACAACTTTGTATAAACTTCCAGTGGGCCCTAAAGTGTGCCTGCCGATGTGCACAAAAAGAAACCAGGTTATCAACAAAACACTTTTCATTGCTATTTCCATCAGCTGCTGTCTTAACTAGAGAGTTAGGCTCATTTTTCAATGTACCAGTGTTGTGAATAGGATTCTAGTACGCGTGTGTGACTTGGTGTTTGAGTTTTATTTCAAACACCAAGTTATTTATGTGCATACACTTGTTTAAATGGTGCAGTGCGGTTCGAATTCTATCAGGTACGTTAAGAGGTTACAGATAGTAGCGCGAATGCCTGTTGCCATTTTTTAGTGTTACCAATCCACCTTACGTTGTAATAGATCGAGTAGATTTATTTCAATATCTGTGTTTGGATTAGATCTAAATATGAATGGCAGGAATCACATCATTTCTATACAACAGTCTACTTGTAAATAACTTTGGTATAAATTCAATTTTCTTATGATATAAAATTCAACATAAAATTTGATTGTGAATGTTAATAACCTTTGAAAGTAAAAAAAACAAACAAACTCGGCCTACATTATGTAGTACACGGAGTTACAGTCCTTGTCTGACCTAACAGTTTTAAAGGATGTATAAAGTGCACGTTTTTTGTGCTATTTGATTGATTAGCGGCAAAAGTCACGTGACTTACCGTGACTATTCATGTATTACTTCACTTTTCTGCACTAGAGTTAGCGAACTTTGAAACACTCCGCGTCATCATATTGATAGTAGTGTATTCACGCGATAATACACAAAGTTAAATTACACGCTGTAAGTAGGTTTCAGGTCATTGTTACCTTTTCATTTCATGATTGACGTTATACGAATGTTAAGATCTAAATGCTTGTATCCCTTTAATGCTGTTGACTGCATCTCATTCATATGTCACTCCACATTAGATGCGTGGTATGCTCATCGGACGGTTGACATTGTCTTTCCCTGTCTCAGTGGCGTCACTAGAGTGGGTGTCACCCGGTGCGGTCAGCTCATGGTGTCACCCCCCCCCCCCCATATTACTTGTTGTTTGATTCTTTTGTTGAGCTAATATCTTACAGTCATTGATTGTTAGACAGTTGTAAAATAATTGTCGGTTGTTAAGTTAGTTTGTTAATGACAGCTCTTCAACAGCTTTTACTTGTATTAAAATGTAAGATACAGTAACCTCAACACATGTACTCTTTATTATGCATTAAAGAAGTTCTTAGGCCAAATGTTCTCCATTATACTGTCATGCTTGTAGCGACGTCTGAATGATTTAAACTGTCTTAAAATATTTAAACGGTTCAAGACTTAAAGAAACAATATGTTTACAAACTTACACTTTAAAGTATAAAGAACTAATACAATGCTCTTGCAAATAAAGTTTCCTTTTCTGAATTTCAAACTTGCAAACTTATCAATTACTTCATTAACGCCAATATCTTCTACTATTTTGCTCTCTATAGACCAACTTGCTAGATATGAAAGTCGCATTTGTTTCTTTGTCAATCTTAAATAGTACTTAATTAACTTCAACTTTAAAAAAGCATCTTTCACATGACGTCACAGTCACACAGTTGGCAAGAATCGAAAGCTTAGATTAGCTATACTGTTTAGTCTTTAGTTTCTCGAAGATGTCTTCTCGGTCTTGGTATTTCTATTCAAACGTCAAATTTGAGTATATAATCATATACAGTTATTTGTTTTGAAACGAACACCAACAAAACTTTATCGAATGCTGAACTAAAACTTGTATCAAATTCCTCAGGATATATTCTAGTCGATGTTCAGCATAAAAAGTGATCAAAGCACACAAGTCTGTTACTTTTCATCATTCGTGAAATTTGGCCTCTTAAGATAATTCTGACATTTTCTTATTGATTTTTTTCATTCTATTATTTTTTTTAGAAGAATCCTCTCTGTAACATTTTTGCGCTGTCATGCTTTTGATAAACAAATAAATAATTAAGCAACTCTAGTTCGGCCTCCACTTTGTTAATAGTTAACTCATTAGATTCAATTAACGTTTCTGTATCGCTGTCTTTCCAATATATAAAAAAGTAATACAAAATTGGTAAAAAAAAAAAAAAAAAAAAAAAAGACAGCTGGCAGAAGTCATTGAGATGTGTATTTGTTGGCTTTATTTTTATAGCGAAAAATGTATTTCAATTGTACCAAAAAGTCTAACATTCAATCATTTTCTGAAAACGAATATTGTAACATCCACATCCTTTACACAGATAACCTTTATGATGGTTCCTGTGACATTTCTTTTTCTCTTTTAGACCCTATAACTTCGTTTTCATATCTCTGAGCCTGACACATCATAAAGTCAAACTTATCCCTTTCAAGGCATTTTAAGATATCAGAACTGATCTTATCAGTTTGTTCCCTTTTTAAATCTTATACATTTTAAATTCAGACATTTGATCAGTGTCCACTAAGTCAGGAGTCACTAGCGATCCAGAACTTTGGAGGGGGGGGGGGGGCGATTTTTTTTTCAAACCCTAACCCTAGCGCCAAGTAAACCCTAACCCTATGCATAAACTTGCGTACAGCATATATATAATATATATATTATATATATATATATTATATATATATATATATATATATATATATATATATATAATATATATATATATATATATATATATAATATTATAATATATATATATATATATAATATATATATATATATATATATATATATATATATATATATATATATATATATATATATATATATATATATATATATATATATATATATATATATATATATATATATATATATATATATATATATATATATATATATATATATATATATATATTGTTACGAATCTCACTATCCAGGCTCTCTGCAAACTGCACCATACACCACCAACGTAAAGAACTTGACAACTCAGGGCTCCAAAGAAACGTAACACTTTAATAGTTGAATAAATAACAGCCAATACTGTGCAATTGGCAACACGTACACTGTACAAATATCTCTCCGATAACACCGTACCGCCGTATCAACTTTGCACTGGCCACTCCGTCTCGTTCCGGGCTTGCACTGGGTTCAACAGTTCAGGACTGACTTCACACACTGGGCTCGTTGTGTCGGACTCGATGGCAGACCAAGATCAAGACGCCAGTCGTCTCAACTGTACTTTACAGTACTCCGCACTGAACCGTCGTAATGCTCCGTACAGAACCACACCGTTGAACTGTGCTGTAGTCGACCGTGTTCTAAACCCCTGCCGTGAACCGTCTTGACTGGACACCTCCGCTCTTTATAGAACCGACAGAACGTCACTCGACCGTTCTGTGTGTCAGATGACTACAACCCTCGTGACGCTCCTGAGCTCTGTTCACGACGTCGATCGTTCCCGAACCATCATGTTGACACTCGTCTCGGCCGATCGTCGTAACTCGTCACGGTTGAACGCTCGTCTAGCGCTGGCCTGGCTTCCACCAGGTTTATAACACTATATCTATATTATAAAGTAGAATGTGAGGTGTATGTATGTTACTTATAGACATCAAAACTGCTTGACCAATCTTGATAAAACTAGGCAGGAATGTTCCTTGGGTACTAACTAGACCGTAGTGTATGTATTGTAGCCCTAAAACAAACTTAAGACCCTCAAAAAAAATAAAGTTGTCCGACTCTATTACAGCTATAGTATTTTATGGATCTAGGCCATGGTTAACAATGTTGACATGAGAAAAGATCGAAAGGATTTAGACCTAGATCTAATTTTAAGAAATACACTTTGCGCACATAGTTTTTTACTTTGACACATGAAAATACAAAAGAAGATCCATTGATTTCATTATGTAATAAAATTAACCTTCAATTTTGTGTTTCAAAAGCATTTTTTACATAAATTAGTTCCTGATATCTGTGACTACAGATTTCCTGGCGAACATTCTTTCATTAGACATTACCAATTGGTTACACATTAACACATCTTTAAGAAATACACTTTGCGCACATAGTTTTTTACTTTGACACATGAAAATACAAAAGAAGATCCATTGATTTCATTATGTAATAAATTAACCTTCAATTTTGTGTTTCAAAAGCATTTTTTACATAAATTAGTTCCTGATATCTGTGACTACAGATTTCCTGGCGAACATTCTTTCATTAGACATTACCAATTGGTTACACATTAACACATCTCTCTACTGAGTCTATTCCTAGGTCTAGGTCTAAAACTCTTATTGAACTCTAAGATGATAAAACTTCTTTTCGCAAAGATAGTTTTGTGCTTTAACGCATAAACATACTAATTATTGTCCATTCATTTGATA
>JAZGLO010006692.1:0-28998 GCA_036873155.1 Biomphalaria sudanica
CATTGCATGGGTACAGTGCAAATTCAACGGTGCCAGCTCAGAAAGTTTCAGTATAAACAGTGGAGTTAAACAAGGATGTGTCTTGGCCCCAACCCTCTTTGGAATACTATTTTCACTGCTAATCCACAACGCGTTTGACAAATCTACCGAAGGCATCTATCTCCATTCCAGATTTAATGGCAAACTCCTAAATATTGCCAGACTGAGGGCCAAAACTAAAATCAGAGCCACCCTCGTAAGAGATATTCGCGGATGACACACACGCAAGAGGAACTTTAGTCACTAATGTCCAGTTTGCCTGGATGGAAGACAAGCGCATCCCGAAAGTCATCCTCTATGGACAACTCGCGACTGGCACAAGAAAAACTGGTCGCCCCCACCTCCGTTATGAGTGTTACTACCAATTATATCGGTCTGCCCGGCTCATTGAGGAACTCATTGTAGCTATTTCAGGAACAAACGCTTCAGGCACATAACAGACTTCAGTTTCTTCATTTGTCTCTTTCCTTTCAATTCGGTACATCCTGTTGAGAGCGTCGCAGAAATCCTTGTTACGTTTCTCGTCTTGAAAAGCAACACCCACAACACAGCCACAGACGGCGCTCCATTCCCCAGCGTCTCTGTCACCACTGTTTGTGCAGCCACAGTTCCGACCATGCAACTTTTTCACCAACGAGTCTACAGGCAACTGCTCCTTCACTAACGATCTATTCCTCCTTTCGCTTGAGACACCATTTTATCAAATTGATCTTTGTCCTTCCACTTGCAATACACTTTCAATTACCTTGCTTCCCATCCTGTTAATTTGTTCACGCATTGCATCAATTTCATCCTGTAACTTGCCAATTACCTCATAAATCTCCCGTTTAATTTAAAATCTTCGTCTTCATCTATCAAGGTTTGCCGGAGACAGTAAGCACCTCCTTGTTACTACCAATTATCTCATATGGGTAACGAAGTTCCTTCCTAAGCTCTTGAACTGAATCGGTCTAATTTTCAAAGATGTCTTTGTAAATCCTACCTCCTCACGTTCCTGACACCACATAAATTTCCAGGAAAACACTCAACAGGTTAATGATAACATAATGATCAAATAATGATCAAATAAATAACACGCTCATATGGAACAGTGTCTAGTGCGCACCATGTATCTCAGTGCGGGAATAGAGTTACAACAATATAAATTGAATTCTTTTATCGACTCGTCCCACACTTTTCTTTAATGTCAAATGCAATCATTAGCAGAAATTATAAAAAGAACGAGGATAAATCGTTTTCACTCTGCCGCCCTTTCCAGACGAATACGTCATAACGTATTAAAACAATAGTCAAATATGCCGACAGAGTTTATTTAATTATCATTATAATTATAATTAATGATTTATCATAATTCTTTTGAGAAAGACTTTATTTTGGAATAGTTATAGAGATATAGATAGATATAAAAAAAACCTTTACCTACGTCACTACGGTCGGTGTTACTCGGTGCGGTAGGCTCATGGTGTCACCCCCTCCCCAACAACAGTCTCCAAACATTACCCGATATTGTTACAAAAATGTAAAATGAGTATTTATTCTATTGTAATTGTTTGATTTTATCCATGGTTTCTAAATATATTACGTTTATTACATAAAAAATAGACTTTATATTAAATGTTTTTCTTTCTTAGACTTTAACTCATTACGGAAATTGTCATTACATAACGTTCAGCATTTCTCCTAGTAAGAAATCGCATGAACAGTGCTTCTAAAACTTTTCCCTGTTTTTTCCCTTAAAGGTACCGATGAAAAAAAGATAAAAAACCACAATTGAATCGATATTATAGTTGATGGAGTTCTAGTTATAATATTTTTTTTTTAAATTTTGGCAATAATGCCGTTTTTACTTGATTAATATAAAAGAATTGTAATGTAGATAGATACAACCAACTTTTTGTCCTTAAAAGAAAGAAAACCTTTGCGTCCCATTTCCATCACTTAGCATATAAAGTAAAATATATATAGGCGCTGGTTCTCTGAGACATGGACTCTTATACAGAAAACCACTACAACTTCTTGATCACTTCCACCATGGACTTATGTCAAAACAAACAAAACAAACAGCGATGTCCTTGCGAACGCCGGTATGGACAGTATAAAGGGACATCTTATATGGTCCGTCAGTTACGCTGGGCAGGTCACGTATCCCGTATGGGAGACGAACCGTATGCCAAAAGCAATCTTTTTTGGTGGTCGACGGTAAACGAGGCACCCCACGAAAACTATTCAGACCAGCTTAGGCGTCAACTTTTCTCGGCTGACATGAAAGCACCTGGTTGTATGCGGTCTCAGATCGAGACAGCTGGAGGTCACTCACAAAACCGCGGGATACACATTAGAAACCAAAAGAAAATCCGCTGCCGAGGACAAATGCAGGCGGCGAAAAGAAAATCTAAATCGACGACCTGCGGACAATGGATGTGGCAAAATTTGTAGGTCACAGATGGGGCTGCGTAGCCACGGGAAATACTGCATTCCTCGCTAATCTTCGGACTCGAAGATGTGTGTGTGTGTTTCTTGTCTGTATATGTATATGTGTCTGTTTGTATGGCAACAATAAATAAGAAACACACAACAGCTTTCTGCATTCAAAGAACGAGAATGATGATGAATGCAGAAAAATTATAGAAGAGAAAAAACAATGCTCGGATGATAATGCTACAGAAAGAGAAACCAGAAACACTAGACAGCAATACAATGAAGCAAGAAGAAGGGCCACAAAAGTTATGAGAAAGAAAAAAACGGGAATGGGAAAACATTTCTCAAATGAACTAGCATATGAAAAACAAGTATATGAAAAATTTGCAACATGTAAAACAGAGTCTCTCATTGCAGCACCATTATTTATTTAGGCTTTGGAGATATTTAGTTTTATCTAGTTTTATTTAGATTTTTAAGATTATTTTAACAAAAGACCAATTAAAATGATAAAACAGAAAAAAAACATATTTAGCTCATAGATTTCATAAAATTACCAAAACTTGCATCATCTTATACGGTTTTAATCAAAATATTATTATTATTCACTAACAAAATAACTTAAGAAAGTTTATTATTAAAACCACTCGTTGATTTTCCAAGTTGGAGAAAAACTATTACAATTTAATTCAGAGTAATAAATAATACAAATCAAATAATTTTGTAATTTTTTGGTCTAGAATCTATTTGCATTTGCTTCTCAAACAAGTTCAAGATGTTGCTTAGTTGCAATAATTTTTATAGGCTTAGATCGCAAAGATTTTTTTGTGCGTCTTCGTTAAACAATCTGTCTGTGAATAAAATTACAATGCCTTTGTTGAAGATCTGCAGATTTGTTTGTAGCTGTCATTTCTCCATCCGCGTTTGCATTAGGACAAAACAACCTACAGCCTAAATGATTTCGTTTTAAGATACCAAATGCAGGTTCTTAGATAAACGCAAACCTTTTTCTTGTGAAGTTGAAGATGTCCACCAGCTTAGATGGTTTCATGGTTTCATGGTTTGAAATTTTGTTGCATAAAAAGCATTTAGGCAATACAGGAAATTACAAAATAAAAATAAAAAGATTACGTCCAATGAGTCACGCATCTAATCCATTCTTTTCATCTTTAATTCTGTTGGTCTTACTACTTCATTTTGTGTATATGGAAATGTCTTTCCACCATATTAATATTAATTGTAATTTGGCCCTCTCCTTGTGCTCTGTGATTCTACATGGTCCTAATTATTTCTCATGTGAATGTGTTGGGGGGTTTACTAACGGGTCGGGTCCTCCCTATGGCAGTTCATTTTCTCCATTGTCTTCTTTTTCAGTGGTATTTAGTATCTCCTCAAAGTATTCAGCCCATCTCTCGATTAACCTGCTGTTTTCAGTAATAATGACACGTGTGATCCAGCTTGAAATCCATTCTTTTCATCTTTATTTTTTTAATGAATTTGATAATTTGATAAAGATTGTAAAAGCAATTTGTCAAAAGCACTCTACCAACGTCAGTTTCAAAAATTCTTAAACGAAATGGAGAGTTTTCCAACCTCCTTCTTCCCAAGGTAAGGTGATGAAACGTTTTGCTTTGTGCTTGAATGAAATAAATACATTCCAAAATGAAAAAGCCATTAATCACCCGGAACGACAAATAGTTGTAAAAATGTTACTTTATGGTGGATATAACAGTGAAATATGCTGAATATAAAACTGCAAGGAAACGAAAACCCATCCTGTAAGAGTAGGCCTATTCGTTTGTTTTGTCGAAAAATTAATTCTTTTTGCGGAATATTCAGATCAGAATATTCAGTTATTTAATTTTCAAGGTTGTTTGTTATTGAAGTACGTTAGTGTTTTAAATAAATGTTTATCTGCTTTAGTTGTTACCGACAAAAAGAAATAATAATCTAATATATTTTCTAATTTGTTTTGAAAAACACTACGTTTATATGAATAATTTTTGTTTTCAGTAAAAAAAATTAAAAAAATTGTGTCAGTACTTTGTGGTTCTTTAAAAACGTTGAAATTTTGTAAATTGTAATTTTGGCTCTTCCGACTCAATAGGTTGGTTTTTTTTACAAACTTTTCCTTTAGAACTTTTGTGCTTCTTAACTGTTGTATATACCATCTGAATCTACGACTTGTAGATAGTGGCAATTTTGAAAAGCCTCAACTATTTCGGCAGGAAACTAGGGCACAAAACGTTACTTTCTGAATTATTCAGAGAAAACGTAAGAATTTGGTGATTTATTTTAATCCGAAAAATCCTAGTTACCATTCTTTTTTTTTCTTTTCAAACCTCTGGCTTCATCAGTTGCTATATAAATGATTTTATTTAAATCGATCTTAATGTCTTCAAGGTTTTTTTTACACACATTCTAGTTTATCTCTAGAGGGGTCGCAATCCTAGAAGTTCTTCTTTTGGACCTTGGGAGATGACAAAATTCGCATATGTGCCGTGTTTTTATGTAGCAACACATCTATATCAAGTGATAAGACAGCAGAAAGCTGAATATCAGCCAAATATCTTACATTTGAAGACATTTGAGCTATTCTGTATTGTACTTTCAGCGGATAGAGGCAAATATTTGATTTATTTTTCAAGATTTATGGCTGTTTTTTAAAATCACAAAACAGTTTTTCAGGAAGCAGTCTTTAACATATTTACCTTTAGTAAATGGCTTGCCATTTTTGTGCAATTTCTAGTGGTACCGCAAAGCATGCCAGATTAGCATTACTTTAAGAAAATAATTTGCTTCTTACGCCACAGTCAAAGCACGTGATTAAGATGGCAATTCATTTTGCGTCAAAGCGACTTAAAACCGACGGACTGACAACAGTGTGGTGAAAAGCGAGTACAAGTGGCTGAGAGATAGAATTCGTGCCTTAATCCTTAAACGATTCAGAACTATTTAATAAAACGTATCTGCCTATGAAACTTAAGTGCCGCAGCTTCACATCCAAAGAGCCGAATGTGACCCCGTATCTTGACTAAAAGTTGATTTTAAAAAATGTGCTGTTTAGAAAAAAGAGTTATAAAACAAAAAATTTGCTTCCACAAAATAGCGCAAGATTAGATTTTCGGAAATTTTAAAAACAAATATAAATATAAATTATTTTTTTGAAAGAAAGAAAACTGGACCAATTATCATAAAATATGGAGAGCTAGGCTTAATTTAACAAGATTTTCATAAAATGTCCTGCTAAATTTAAAAAAAAAAATTCCATCAATGTGATATTATTTCTAAATGAGATGTGAATGAAATGAATTAGGCTTTAAAAAAATAAATAAATCATATTTAACCATATCAAACTTTCATTTTCATTATTGCAAAGCTTATTGAGGATGCTGGTTGCTATATCCACCTCTACCACTAAAATTAATAAAAAATTATTTCTTCATCTTTACTTGCAACATGTCGTTTCAACTATGAGTAAATTTTCGCGCATCTTATAATAACGCTGCTCCAAGCTAGTGTGCACTGATCAGACCAAACAAATTATGTGTTCTTCCTAGTCAACTTATGGGCTGTAAATCTGTCGACAGGTCTGGAGCAAGTCTTGCCACAGAATCGATATCCAAAGAGCATTCTGGTTTAGTTCCTGCTTCTGTAGACTTTTCGTGGTTGAGTTTTTCTTGACAGCTCTCTAAGGTTAATAACATGATTTCTTTGTGCTTCTTCCTCTTCCTATCAACATAATTTGAAACAGCCTCTCAGTCTTTCATTAACTCACTTTCAGACCAAAAAGTAATCTCTTCCATTTGTACCTACCAAAAGGGGTTATCATTGCTTGTCAAATTCGATGACGCTGTGCCAGAAAGCTTCCGATTGCCTCGTTCAAATCTAAAGTAGCAAGATTATAGAATTCTCTTAGTAAAAATGTATTCAGGGCGTGTGGGTCTGTGCAAATCCAATTTTACTATTATCATTTTCCACTATCGCCACCTAACTCACCCTTCTGTAGGCTCTGTCACTTGTTCTTTCTTGTAAAAATTCGCTAAATAATGTCAGATGTAGGTTTGTGTAAAACCTACATCTACACCTCAGAAGCTTGGATTTTCAGGCATCTAAGATTGTTTGGTACAACTACATTCTATCTTAAATGTTTCATAAGTTTTCTTATTTCTCGTCGTTAATCTTTGCGTTGATTCTAATTTGAAACATTGATCATGTTATCCTTTTCGTTTTGCGGTTGTTTATAGACATCAACCATTTATTTACTACCATCATGACTTCATCTATTGTGTCCGAAGCAGGTAAAACCTTAATTTTCTTTTTGCACGGCAAAATGATGTCTTCCTGTTACGTGCGCATCGTAGTGTAAATGTGGAATGGTGCGAATGCTTGTTGAAAGGAGACTTCCTTTCCAAAATGGAGGAATAAAAACAATATAGTGTTTATTGTTACGGTCGTAGCGCAGCATGGTACGAATTGGAAAAAAAGGTGCGAATGATTGTATTGAATGGAAGGGGTTAAAAAGAAGCCGGGAGATTGACAGGATGATAGATGAAATGTTCATGTTTACGTAAATATTAAAGCAGTGATTCCCAAAGTGGTCTATATAGACCCCCAGGAGACTACCAAGGGATCTACGAAAGTGAAAAAATAAATTGGGGGTCTATGCACGTGGGTCTACGATCATGGAAATATAGATTGTTTAAAATTGGGATTCATGCCTTCCTTGTCAAACAAGCAGCTGCCTAAGTGACTTTTCATGTCTATATGAACTATTTACACTAAGAGATCATTTGAGACAATGCAACCCTGATAAAAAGGTAAATCTTTAAAAAACTTTCAAACTCTCAAAGATAAAGTTCTGAATAGACACCACAAAATCTCTCTTCATCATGGAAAACACGTTGAAGTTGTTTTAAAAACTTGTTTTACACAAACCTACATCAGATATTATTAAGCGAATTTTTAAAAGCAACAATACAGTTCAAGGGCACATTGTGTATTTATTTGCAAATGACATAGATATACAGTTTGGTATCAGCGGCGTCGCCAGCTCTGACAGTGTCGCCTGCTCCTTAATTTTTCTTCAGGGTTGACCCAAGAAACCTTTCCCATGTTTTGATATAGTTGCATGCAGCAGAGGTTTGAATTCAGTTTTCCTTCTGCTAGGCGGGTTGCCAGCCAAAGTTAATGAGTCCCTCCTTCCTAAAGCTTACTGTTATAGGTGCCATTTATTCGCCTTATCCACTTCTCTTGTTAATGAAAAGTCCCACTGACCTAATATTTGAGCCGCACGTGAAAGATCAAGAAACACAAGAGAAACTGCTCTTTTCATAGAAAAACAAATTCCTATAATAACCGTAGCAACGGCTTCTAAAGATGAAAAAAAAAATTTTCAGTGTGTTTCGTCATTTTAGTAATATATATAAATTGTTATTTTAATTGGTTTAAATTTGGATTTTATCAATAAAAAAGATCTCTTTAACTTAAAATGAAGCTTTAAATTACTTTTTCATTCTTCGACTCACTAGTTTACAAAAAAAAAAACCGGATTTGGTGAATTTGCAAAAATGCAATACACGTTAGAGAGATTGAATGGCATGGAGAAAAAATAATTCAACTATAGAGAATTCAGGCAGCATATTATGGAAAACGGGCACGATATAGAGCACGCAGGACATATTCCCATAAAACGAAACAAAGAATATTTTGTTTTGGCCATAAGGTCATAAAAAGAAAAATTTTTATTTGTGAATTTACCAGATAGACCATTTAGTAAAATAGCGATTTATTTGATTGGACCAATGCTAGTAAAGGTGTCACCGTAATATTCTATCTGACTGACCTCTTCCAGGTTTGCTTGGGTCTGCCCACAAATCGATAGTAGTTATCTTTTCTGGCCACCTAACTCCAAATATCCGGCTTAGGCATCTGTTAACAAAAGTCTGGAGCTTTTCCATAATTGTTTTAGTTACTCTTCAAGTTTCTCAAACTTTTTGTTTTGCGGCACTATTAAAAAAAACAGCACCGTATTTCATTTAATGTGTGCCGTTTTTTAAAATCAAATCGAGGCTCCAAAATTGTTTTTAAATCAATGACCTGCTTCCGTTTGTAGCTGTCACGGCCTGGATACTTGTACCAGCCTGGACGTTCCTGAATTGGTCTGCCTTTTCTGATATTATTATAATGTTCTTTGTCTCCTTAACTAAATATATTCAGACAAGCACTAGATTTAATGTTGCGTAAGAATACTAACAAGCTAAACTCTCCGACCACAACATTTAGAATCATTAATGGACTCGATGTTAGACATGATATAAACTCTGTGTACACAATAGTAACTACTTTAATAGTTATACGTTATACTCGGGAAGACTATAACGCTCCTTACAGGAGTCCAAGATCAACTGAGGTGTTCACCCGTGGTCAGTTGCCGACCAAAAATGATCTCGTGCTAACTGCACGGAATAGTCAAATGACTACAAGTCACCAAATCTTAGTTCTAAAACTGGTGTGTGCCAGTAGCTTCATTGTTTCCAAATGGATAGCTGACCCACCCATATTCATTACTTCCAACTGTTGAAAAGTAATGCTGCAATGCTGACTGCAGGTGTGTCAGTGTCAAGAATTTCGGGGATGTTTTCTTTATTTGAAGCTCATTTTTTGTAATATTCATTTCGAGATCTCACTTTGCCACAAAGACAATTTTTTGACTTCAGTTTTGATGATGCAGTGATGATGGTTTCCTATGGTCCTTGAAGTTGGACGACACGCTTTAACACTTTTCCCATGGAGAGACAACGAACGTTAATGTGTGTGATACACACAAAGCTGAGAGAAAAGTCGGGATGAGATGAATCACTTGATCCGGAACAGGCATCAAATCTTTCAGCAAAGATTTGAACGCAAGAGCTTCTCTGTGGATCCACGAATATATTTGGATTTTCTTTACGCACGAGAGTGACGAATCAATTTCTGTTTCAGTTTTTCCCCTGTAGTTTAAAGAGCAAAATGTTTTCGCTCACCACTTTGGAAATATCTTCGACTTTTGTCGTAGTTTGTAAGTCTTTGCAAAATAAGAATTCGTTGACACATTTTTCATCCCTTATGAACCGAATAAAAGCTGGCATCTGGACTTTGTCGCTAACGTAAGTGGATTCATCAACTTGAAGAGGCCACAAGCAGGAACTTTCTTAACTTTTTCGGCGGCATCGGGTCCTATTGCTAAAGCTGGTGCAATGACTGATTCAGCCTCTGTGTGTACTTTCATGCGTTTCGCTAATAACTGAGCAACCTTAACTGAGCAATCAATCCCTTTTCTGTCAGATTTAGTTAGTTCGCAAGTTTCTTAGCTTGTTTATTTTGTTGTCCTGATGTTTTCGAAGTATTCCTTCTTGTTGCGTTTTTACAGCTGGATTATTTGGTTCCATTTTTATTTGCTTGGAACAAGCGCCTCAATGAAGCATCTTCAGGTCCATATCCGATGTAATTTTTTTTGTTAGTCGCAGTTACAATAGTGTATTATTTATATTTAGGTTTTAAATATGCACAAAGTTTATTATTGGATTTTTCCATGAATGCGTGGTCTAATTATTGAAAATTTTCTAGCATTCATCTAAACAATTTACTCTTTCAAGGCGGCATACATTTGAGTCATTATAATATTATATCTATATTGGAAAATTGAACAATTTTCGTCACTAAGGAGCGATCCACTACTATTACTGGTCGTTGTTACTGGGGATGGCAGATCTGTGTAACGCTGCACGAGTGGCGTTTTTAAAACTCCTGCGGCACATCTGCAAATCTTCCGCGGCACACAGTTTGAGAAAGACTGGTAAAGAAGGGCAGACTTAACGTTTGTATTTTGTTATGTGTTATAGATTTATATTTTGTTATGTAGAGTTGAAAAGGCAGACCTAGCTTTATATAATCCTCAGCTCCGCCGTCTTTACTTCCAAGATAACTGAAGTGATCCGTATCAAGGATGTAGCATGATTGGGTTCTCCTAATAACAAAGAAATGTACAGGGAAGATATGGCGGGATAAGAGATAGAATAGATTAAAGCTTCTCAATGTTAACATGTTCAGGAAACAAACTAGCAAGGACGAAAGTGGGTAATATTGATCTGAAGTTGAATCATGAGGAAGAAAAATTATTGGTGTTGTACCAGGTGAATTTAAAAATGCTAAATTGAAGAATGGGCATGATGAAGCATATGCAGACTATATTGGGATCCACAAAACTGTTGTGATTCAAGGCTGAAATATTTCATGTGGATATGCTATAAGAATTAAGGCCTCGACAAAGAGAAAATCAGTAAAGAAGACTCATTGATCATGGGTGCATCCGTGAATGCTGACATCGAGATGTGAAAGTGAATGAAATCTCGTCAGACAGAGCTAAGGGAGATTTTAAGAACATTTTTACCAACCTACCAGGAAGAACGAATTGACAGGCAGAGCCCCAAATAAACTTCCACAATATGCTGTACCAGAAACATTACAGAAAGAAATAGATGAGCTTCTTAAATTTGGAGTGATAGAACTATCTAATGCATGTGTAATTTTAAAAAAATGTGGGAACATTACAGAATTTGAAATGCCGCAGGCGGAGGAAAAGTTTACTAAATTTGAAAAAGGAAAACTTTTCACCACGATGGATATTGGCAAATATCTTTAAAGTAAAATTCTAAACCATTATCTGCATTTAAGAGACCGTTCGGCGTATATCAGTGGAATGTGATGATTTTCAGTTTAGCAAAGATATTTGGACACAGAGGAGAAACTATTTGCTATTTGGATGATATCTACATCTTAAGAGAGGACTGGAACGAACACTTACAGAGTCTAAAAAGAGGGACTGGCAATTGTTTGGTGTGTAACAAAGTAAAGTTTTTATCTGATGGGGGCTAAATTCCATTTGTAGTCATCATAGTCCGTTGGCATTCAATAATTTCAATAAATGTGGTAATAATAGAATCGCATTACAACATGAACTATAAATTTGAGGTCAGATATACAAAAGTCTGAGAATAGTCAAATGAACCGCTAATACCTACCAAGACACCAGACCTTCCGTACAGCATGGTTGGATTGTGATCTGTTTGACAGTCTCAGAAACATTATTATGACAAGAGGAAAGGAGTTAAGAATCAAAATCCACTACGACGGAACAGCAGTCAGAATGTTATGGAATCCAGGAATAGTAGTTTCGATAAATTCTAAGCCTAGATCAGGCTACAGATTTTTGACAATAATTATGACTTTTCAGATGATATCTCGGAATAACTACAACCACAATTTCTAGATAGTCCAAGATTATAAAATACATCACTACAACAAACCGTAAATACACACTGCTTCTTCTAACATCTTTTTAGTTTAGTTTGTTAGTTATTTTTGACTTGGTTTACGTAATATGTCTTCCCTAGTTTGTTATTTGTGATACAGTTCACACTTCTGTAAACTAGTGTAGTTTTTTTTTTCAACTCGAACACTTGCTAGTTTTGGGCTTGTTGGTATCTGTTCAGCAGTCGGTGTAAGTCGATGTTTCCTTGAAGAACCTTTCAGAAATTGATGCCCGATGTAGGTGTTAGGACTAGGGGTTTTGTTGTTTATTCTATTCTATACATTTAACAAATTTTTTTGCCTTTTTCAAAAATTCGTTAATTAATTATTCTTTCACTTTCACATAAATATATATTACTCAAACTTCTCGGTACCGGTATGAATATGAATATGAATTGATAATGCTTGGGAATTAGATAATGGACGTTGTCAGTTCTCCCTCAAGATTTTTTTTTCAATGTTTGTCGTCGAAAAATAGCAAATTAATTAAAATGTTTTGGATGCAACATGAAGAAACTATCTTTTAACTCTTTGCAAAGAGAGAATAAATCATGCATCCAGTTGTGGATCAAGGCTCGAACCGGGTACGGCCTGTAAAGTGCAAAAAGAGATATGGTCATAATTACGCACCACACTTTCATGGAGGTCCTCAAAGAAACCACGTTGCCACATCTTTATGCAGCCCTAACCCTAATTTGTTATGCACCTAACAATTGCCAGTCCCTTCTTTTCACTACTTGCATTATTTAACTGCAACTGTTTCCAGCAATTCCATAATATTCCTATATTACAAAGCCTATAGCTTGATCGCTGCATGTTCGTGTTGGATGCGTTTTTGATTGCCATTTCGATGGATCCAGGTCTCCTAATGCTACCGTGTAATTTTTGGGAACACATAGTTTTTAAAAAGTTTTAACAAATACACTCGACCCTCTACTCGTTTATGCTTGTTCAAATCAATTTCTTCTGTACATCTTTATCGCCCTTTTTATCCCATGCTTTATAGCCGTCTTCATATTCTTCGTGATATAGGAATAACAGAAAAATAAAAGCATTAGAATGACTAATCGAATCATATAATGTGTAATGGAAACGACTTTTTAAATTCACATTTATTAGGCTTTAAACAAAAATAGATCATGTATTATAATTTCTTAGTGTGTAAAAAGGATTCAAACTCGTTTCTCGAAAGTTGTTGGTATTGCTATCGTTTGAAGCATATAATTCGATAATTCGAACTCTCAATAAGTCATGCTTGATAGGTAGTTCCAATAAGATAAATACAGCAAGCGTATTGTAAAACTCTTTCTTCTAGATCCGCACAAAGAATCTTACATTTTAAAACAATTCTTTTTTCTTTTTTTTTTCATTTACAAACTATTTTAATTCTACAAAAAAGACGCTAAAAGTCAAGAAAAGCTGCCTTTTTAATTTAAACATTATAGAAAATATCAATAATAAAATAACTTGGAAACAGAATTACACTTTCAAAATTATTGCAAAAAGCAACAGAAAATGGAAACCAGCGTTTCTTGTAATTAACTAGTAATCTAATTTAATAAAAAAATAATATCGACAATAAAATGCAATTTTTCTATCCACATGTGAAAGAAAATATTTTTACAATAATATTTTTATGATGTTAGTTAGTGTTAGTTTTTTTTACTTGCAGAATTATATTTTGTTGAACTTCTATCAAATTTTATTGCCTTTATTACTGATTTTATAAATGGACAAATCGTTAATGGACAATGTTTAAAGAATTAGAATCACATTACAGCCTCCTGATACGGCAAATAAAAAAAAAATAATACATTTTTTATGATGTTTTACTATACTTTTCTA
Organism: Biomphalaria sudanica; assembly: GCA_036873155.1. Lineage (NCBI taxonomy): Eukaryota > Metazoa > Mollusca > Gastropoda > Planorbidae > Biomphalaria > Biomphalaria sudanica. Next base: position 13,654 of record JAZGLO010006692.1, read on the forward strand.
TCCCAAATGCAGAAGTATATTTTGTTTTAAATAGTTCGGCATTATATAAAATAAAAATTGGTGTCTTTACATTACATCAAATTTAGAAAAGGGATGATAATCCACTCCAAATGTAAGGCCCATATTTTATAAAAAAAATTTTGCGAAAAGCTTTTTGGACCTACCTAGAGAATTGCGATTTCTTGTAACACTGGTAAACAGTGATTTTATTGCCAGTGATATTTGACTCATTTTATACAAAGTCAACTATGCTGATTTAGAATATGTAAGTGCTTTTGCTAGATTGGCTCTATTTTACGAGATAATCGAAATTAATTAAATAATGTGTGCACCGTGTTTGAAAATTGTCAACAATAGTATATAAAAACTGTTAATAGTCAGAAATTTATTCAAAAACATGTGTAATAGTGTTATAGAAGAAAACATTTTCATTTGAAAAAATAATTATGACTAAATAATTAATATGTTTATTGTAAATGCTAATGCATTAGCAAATCGCTGTTTTGTCGACTTCCTTTTATGTGTGTCGTCGGGGCAATTGCGCTGGAGGCTCCAACAGTAGTCAGCCATCATGTGTATGTCCCATCTTCCTTGATATCTCTCCTCCATCACCCTCATATCCTGATGGAACCTCTCGCCTTGTTCCTCACTGAAGTCGCCAAGGTTATCTGGAAATTTGTCAATGGCTGTGCAGGTAATGTACCTTGATGCTCATATTTGCTCCAATGTTTCTGAAACTAGCAAGCATTTCTTGCACCAGTTCTTCGTAATTCTTTATTACCTAAGAAGTTCCTGACAACTGAAACGAAACTGTTTCATGAAGAAGCTTCAAGGTGATCCATGAAATTAGTGAAATTTCGATCGTTGATGTTTTCGAGTCTGAGGACCGTCAAAAATCCCAGCTTTCAGCTTCTCCATGCTCAATCCGGGGAATGATCTGCAAATGCCAGATTTGTCCAAAGCCTTAACGAATTGTTCATTAGACCCAATTTGATATGAAGAGGTGGGAGGATGATCTTATTTTTATCCACGTGGCTTGTTGATGATATTTTCCTTGCCTACAATCATGGTTTCCCTTGCAGGCCATGCCACTCTGGTCCAATGATCTTGCCTTGCCCTGCTATCCCAAAGGCACATGAAGCACGGGTATTTTGTGTATCCTGACTGCTGCCCAAGCAAGAAGTTTACCATTTTTAGATCAACACAAATCGACCACTGATGCTCATAATAACGGACTTTTTGCAACATTGTTGTGATATTTTCATACTCTTCTTTAAGTATTGTTGAGTGAGCAATAGGAAGAGATGCATAACGGTTACCATTGTGTAGCAGCACACATTTCAAGCTTCTGATGGAACTGTCTATAAAAAGACGCCTGTCTTCGGAATCTTCTATACCCATTTGAAGCAGAAGTCCGGGGATGTCATTACAGTAAACAAGATCTTCCTCTTGGCTGTAATATGGAAGAAGAAACTCTTCTCTTTTCCGATAAGATGTTAGAAAATTTCTTTCATTGAGCCTGGACGCTAAAAGCTCAGATGCTTGCTTGGACAGATTTAGGTCTCGTATCAGATCGTTGAGTTCTTCTTGGCTGAATTGTTGAGGTGTTGAAGAACTTCCTTCATAATCGCTTCCACTGTTTTCACCTGCCAAAACTCCAGATCTTGCCCCTCGTCGGAGTCTGATGAAAGCTCTATCAATCCAGAAAACTTTGGTATAGGAACTTCACTGCTATGTGGAATTGGTCTCCTTGCAGATTCAAGATCAGGATAATCCCACTTGGATTTCCTGTGACGATTAAAGCCTTTAACATTCACAATACAAAAATAGCAATCACCAAAATGGTCTTTCGGCTCTCGCCATACCATTGGTACACCAAAACTTTTCTTTTCACCATTTGTCCATTGCCGTAGGCTTTCTACACAGTTTTTGCAAACCTTATGGGGATTTGTCTTGGTCTCCCAGCTTCACACCGAAATAAGCCAAATATGCCTGCTGCAAAAATCCGGTTATAGTTCTTCTTTACTTTTCGATCATGTATTCTAACTACATATTTTCAAAAGTGTTCAATATCTCAGAAACTAGAGCCAATTCATCAAAAGGAGTGGCAGTTTTGAAATCAGCTCCCATGAATTGCTATAAATTCAAACATTTTTGGCAATTCATAAAAAAAATTTTTTATTGGGCTGTGTAATTCACCGCAAATTGAGTGTATACGAAGCAGCGTGAAAACGTGATTTTTCTTCTTCAATAATATTTAATTTTTGACCAAGCTGGACGGGCGCCTGCAAGGGGGTGCAAGTGAAGGGGGTGCAAGGATGTGCACATCCCCCCCCCCCTGGATTCCGAGTAGCCACTATTCTAGCCACTTTTTTTGCAACATCAGATCAATGAAAATCTAAGTAGCAACTGAACAATTAATGCTTCCACTGGTGACTGAACAAGTTGTAGACTAGCTTAGGCTTATCAGAAATTGATGGTTGATAGTTGACCAATCACGTGCACCCTTCTGAATTCTTGATAGCCAAATTTTAGCCACTTTTTTTTCAACCTTCAAATCAATTAATTTTTTAATCCTAACGATTTTGTTTTCATTTAGTTATCATTATATTTAGTAAACACCTAGAATATGATAAAAAAAATTTTGTCGGAAAAAAAAATAACTTGCCAGCTGTCTTTCGATTTAATATATGTGAAAGTTTATTGAATTGAACAGTGCTGCCATCTTGGTAAATTTATTTACGTCTTGCGGCATACGCCACTGGCCTTGGGGGCCCGGGGGTCTGACCTCTTTGGGGGCCCTTGCATTTTGACATTTGACATCATGACATGAGATAATGTACTAATAAATATATAACCATACATTCCAATTGGTACAGTATATCAATAAAATTAACAGTATATAATCATTAAGACCCTTTTAATAAATAATACCGTTGTTTATTGGCGAAATAATATACAAGTAAGAAATTTAAATTCATATCACTTTTTGCATTGAAAGCTTAAAAGGGTTTTAATTTTTTCAGCATCTTCCCGTATGTGCAGTCCAGTTTTTGTAGCTTCTACTGAACCCTATCGATTTGGCCAGAATTCTAGAAAAGAAAAAAACTCCCGGATACAGCTTCTTACAGTTTGGCCCATCTCTGGGGTGAATTGGAAAAAAGTTGAATTATTCATGTACAGTTCCAAAACAAAAGTGACGATTGCTTGATCTAAGCAGAATGAAGAGCTGCCAGGTTCAGAGAGTGATTATCACATTTTCAGAAATGTTGCCTTCGGATTTTTTTTTCTAAGAGACTGGCTGCGTAATCAGAGGTTTGACATCTGCACAGATCCAAATCCAGCAACCAATGAATAACCCCATCTTATTTTTTAGTATTCTATGGTATACCAAGTTGGGGGTAATTTATGCTCCAATGTTTTTTTTCTTTTTAAGTTTTTAGTCATTGGAGGGTAATATGGAATACTAAAATGATTTTTTTCAATGACTCAAAGAAAATTTATTTCAAATATAGCGGGATATTATGAAATGGGGGATAATATGAAAAAGGGGCAATTTATTTCAAATATAACGGAAAGCAGGGTAATATGAGATGGGGGGCATTATGAGCATTTTTTTATTTTTTCATATTTAAACATTATATAAAATTTGACGAAGTGGAAACAAGTCTTAAGCAAAGAAATATCATTCGCATTTTAAATTCAAATTGTAAATTGCAATATTATTAGTCTAATAAAATGTTATTAGAAAATTGTGAATTGTCTTTACATTACATCAAATTTTTTTAATTAATGATGTCAGATTGCTTAAATGTAAACCATCATATTAATTTTGAAAGCTAATGAATACATAGGTTTATATTAAGAACAGATTTTTAAAATCGTGTATTAATTGTCTTTAATTTACATTACATTTTTTGTGGATGTATAAATGCTTAAAATTGAAGCCATTATATTAAGTTTTGGAAGTAAGTAGGGGTTAATTTATAGGTTAATTTTTTTATATTTTTAAGTTTCTAGACATTATTTGTGTATCCCATATAACCCAGCCATGGAGGGTAATACGGATAATAAGTGATTTTTTTAAATAACTCTAAACGTAATGCATCTGATTTTTCGAAGAAAATTTATTTCAAATATAACGGAAAGAAGGGTAATATTGTAAGTATTTTTTTGTATTTTTTCATATTTTGGTATTAAAATGTAAGGCATCATATTAATTTTGGTAGATATTAATACACATGTAAATATAAAAAATACATTTAAAAAATGTTGTAATAACAAATTTTTCAGTGTTCTGTCTTGAAGGTAATATGGGAAACTAAGTAGGGGTTAATTTATAGTTTAATTTTTTTATATTTTTAAGTTTCTAGACATTATTTGTGTATCCCATATAACCCAGCCATGGAGGGTAATACGGAAAATAAGTGATATTTTTTAATAACTCTAAACGTAATGCATCTGATTTTTCGAAGAAAATTTATTTCAAATATAACGGAAAGAAGGGTAATATTTTAAGTATTTTTTCATAGTTCGGTATTATATAAAATTTAACGAAGTGACAAGTCTTTAGCTAAGAAAAACATCCGCAAATTTAAATTCAAATTGTAAATAGCAATATTAGTCTAATTAGAAAATTGGTATTTGTCTTTACATCACATCACATTTTTTAAGGATGTTTAAATGCTTAGAATGTAAACCATCATTTTGGTAGATAATGAATATATATTTAAATATTTAAATTACATTTTAAAATTCTTGTAATAACACATTTTTCAGTGTTTTAACTTAAGGGTAAAATGGGATACCAAGTTGGGGGTAATTTATGCTTCAATAAAGCTTCAATCCATCTAAATTTTCGAAGAAAATTTATTTTAAATATAGCGTAGAGGAAAATAGCAAAAATGAGATTTGGGGATGGGGGTAACATTAAAAAGGGCAATATGAAGTTTAGTTTATTATTTCAAAAATAGCGTTAGCGGAAAATGGTGTAATATGTGAAGGGAGAAATATTATATCTAGTATTTTTCCATAGTTTTGTATTATATAAATTTAACGAAGTCTAATAAAATGTTCTTAAAAAATTGGTAGTTGTCTTTACATTACATCTTTTTTTTTTAAATGTATAAATGCTTAAAATTGAAGCCATCATATTAATTTTGGTAGATAATAAATATATAATTTAATATTAATAATACATTTTTAAAATCTTGTAAAATCAAATTTTCTGTTATACCTTTGGGGTAATATGGGATATCAAGTTGGGGGTAAATTTTGGTCCAATGTTGTTGTTTTGTTTCTAAGTTTTTACTCATTAGTTCCCATATATAAGCCATAAATGTAGGGTTTATATAATATATTAAAATGAATTTTTTTAATTACTCAAAAAATAATGCTTGAACCCATCTGATTTTTATACAAAATATTTAAAATAATATAGCGGTAGCGGAAAATGGGGTAATAAGAGAAGGGGGCAATACAAGATTTATAGCATTTTTTCATACTTTATTATTATATAAAATTTGACGAAGTGGAAACGAGTCTTTAGCAAAGAAACATCATTCGCAATTTCAATACAAATTGTAAATTGAAATATTAGTCTTAATAAAATGTAATTAGAAAGTTGTTAATTGTCTTTACATTACATCAACTTTTAAAAATTAAGGATGTCAAAATGCTTAAATGTAAACCATCATATTAATTTTCAAAGCTAATGAATACATAAGTTAATATTAAGAACACATTTTTTAAATCTTGTATTAATTTTCATTACATTACATTTTTTATGGATGTATAAATGCTTAAAATTAAAGCCATCATATTAAGTTTTGGAAGATAATCTTGTAATAACTTCAGTGAGTCAACTCAACGAGGCACATCGATGTTTATTTACAGGCCATCACAAATACATGTAGAACAAAATGTATTGATCACAACATCTTTATCTAGGCTCTCAACTTGGGCGGAAATCGATTGTCTCCTATTGTCAACATCCTTTTCTAGTCTGGTTACTAGAAGTGCGCATCTCTGCACTAGCCTCGACGGCGGTGCGCATGGCAGAGTCATAACAATATATGTATATTAACAATACATTTTTAAAATTTTGTAATATCAAAATTTCATTGTTTTACCTTAAGGGATACCAAGTTGTGGGTAATTAATGGTCCAATGTTTTTTTTTATGTTTTTAAGTTTTTAGTCATTCGTTGGGTAACCCATATTCATGGAATATTAAAATGTTTTTTTGAATTACTTAAAAAGTAATGCTGAACCCATCTGATTTTTATACGAAATATTGTAATATAGCGGTAGCGGAAAATGGAGTAATGTGAGAAGTGGGGCAATAAAATATTTCTAGTATTTTTTCATAGTTTTGTAGTATATAAAGTGAACGAAGTGGAAACAAGTCTTTAGCTAAGAAAAAACATCCGCAATTTAAATTCAAATTGTAAATTGCAATATTAGTTTAATAAAATGTTCTTAGAAAATAAATAATTTACAATATATCACATTTTTCTAAGGATGTCTAATGCTTAAAATATAAGCCAACATATTAATTTTGGTAGATAATAATTACATTAGAATACATTTTAAAAATCTTTAAATAACAAATTTTTCAGTGTTCTATCTTGAGGGTAATATGGGATACCAAGTTGGGGTTAATTTATGGTTAATTCATGGAGGGTAACACGGAAAACTAAAATGATTTTTTTTTAAACTCAAAACATAATGCTTAAAGCCATCTGATTTTTCGAAAAAAAAATTATTTCAAACATAACGGAAAGTAGGGTAATATGAGATGGAGTATTTTAGGTATTTTTTCATAGTTCGGTATTGTATAAACTTTAAAGAAGAGGAAACAAGACTTAAGCTAAGAAACAACATCCGCAATTTAAATTCAAATTGTAAATTGCAATAGTAGTCTAGTAAAATGTTCTTAGAAAATTGGTAGTTGTCTTTACATTACACCTTTTTTTAAAATGTATAAATGTTTAACATTGAAGCTATCATATTAATTTTGGTAGATAATAAATATATAATTAAATATTAAGAATTTTTATAACATCTTTTAATATCAAAATTTCTCTTTGGGGTAATATGGCCTACCAAGTTGGGGATAATTTATGGTAAAATGTTATTCTTTGTTTCTAATTGTTACTCATTAGTTGAGTATCCCATATAATCCATTCATGGAGGGTTAATATACAATATTAAAATGAATTTTTTGAATTACTCAAAAAAATTATGCTTGAACCCATCTGATTTTTATACGAAATATTTAAATTATTGAGGTAGCGGAAAATGGGGTAATATGACAAGTAGGATAATATAAGATTTCTAGTATTTTTTCAAAGTTTTCTATTATTAACGAAGTGGAAACAAGACTTTAGCCAAGAAACAACATCCGCAACTTATATTCAAATTTTAAATTGCAATAGTTGGATAATAAAATTATCTTAGAAAATTGGTATTTGTCTCTACATGACATTTTTTCTAAAGATGTCTAAATGCTTATTAAAATGTAAGGCATCATATTAATTTTGGTAGATATTAATACACATGTAAATATAAAAAATACATTTAAAAAATCTTGTAATAACAAATTTTTCAGTGTTCTGTCTTGAAGGTAATATGGGAAACTAAGTAGGGGTTAATTTATAGGTTAATTTTCTTTATATTTTTAAGTTTCTAGACATTATTTGTGTATCCCATATAACCCAGCCATGGAGGGTAATACGGAAAATAAGTGATATTTTTTAATAACTCTAAACGTAATGCATCTGATTTTTCGAAGAAAATTTATTTCAAATATAACGGAAAGAAGGGTAATATTTTAAGTATTTTTTTGTATTTTTTCATAGTTCGGTATTATATAAAATTTAACGAAGTGACAAGTCTTTAGCTAAGAAAAACATCCGCAAATTTAAATTCAAATTGTAAATAGCAATATTAGTCTAATTAAATGTTTTTAGAAAATTGGTATTTGTCTTTACATTACATCACATTTTTTTAAGGATTTTTAAATGCTTAGAATGTAAACCATCATATTAATTTTGGTAGATAATGAATATATATTTAAATATTTAAATTACATTTTAAAATTCTTGTAATAACACATTTTTCAGTGTTTTAACTTAAGGGTAAAATGGGATACCAAGTTGGGGGTAATTTATGGTTTAATGTTTTTTATTAATATTTTTTAGTTTTTTTAGACATTGGTTGTGTATCCCATATTACACATTGATAGATTAAATACAAAAAGCTAAAAAAATTTTTTTTAAATTACTCCAATCTAAAGCTTCAATCCATCTAAATTTTCGAAGAAAATTTATTTTAAATATAGCGTAGAGGAAAATAGCAAAAATGAGATTTGGGGATGGGGGTAACATTAAAAAGGGCAATATGAAGTTTAGTTTATTATTTCAAAAATAGCGTTAGCGGAAAATGGTGTAATATGTGAAGGGAGAAATATTATATCTAGTATTTTTCCATAGTTTTGTATTATATAAATTTAACGAAGTCTAATAAAATGTTCTTAAAAAATTGGTAGTTGTCTTTACATTACATCTTTTTTTTTTAAATGTATAAATGCTTAAAATTGAAGCCATCATATTAATTTTGGTAGATAATAAATATATAATTTAATATTAATAATACATTTTTAAAATCTTGTAAAATCAAATTTTCTGTTATACCTTTGGGGTAATATGGGATATCAAGTTGGGGGTAAATTTTGGTCCAATGTTGTTGTTTTGTTTCTAAGTTTTTACTCATTAGTTCCCATATATAAGCCATAAATGTAGGGTTTATATAATATATTAAAATGAATTTTTTTAATTACTCAAAAAATAATGCTTGAACCCATCTGATTTTTATACAAAATATTTAAAATAATATAGCGGTAGCGGAAAATGGGGTAATAAGAGAAGGGGGCAATACAAGATTTATAGCATTTTTTCATACTTTATTATTATATAAAATTTGACGAAGTGGAAACGAGTCTTTAGCAAAGAAACATCATTCGCAATTTCAATACAAATTGTAAATTGAAATATTAGTCTTAATAAAATGTAATTAGAAAGTTGTTAATTGTCTTTACATTACATCAACTTTTAAAAATTAAGGATGTCAAAATGCTTAAATGTAAACCATCATATTAATTTTCAAAGCTAATGAATACATAAGTTAATATTAAGAACACATTTTTTAAATCTTGTATTAATTTTCATTACATTACATTTTTTATGGATGTATAAATGCTTAAAATTAAAGCCATCATATTAAGTTTTGGAAGATAATCTTGTAATAACTTCAGTGAGTCAACTCAACGAGGCACATCGATGTTTATTTACAGGCCATCACAAATACATGTAGAACAAAATGTATTGATCACAACATCTTTATCTAGGCTCTCAACTTGGGCGGAAATCGATTGTCTCCTATTGTCAACATCCTTTTCTAGTCTGGTTACTAGAAGTGCGCATCTCTGCACTAGCCTCGACGGCGGTGCGCATGGCAGAGTCATAACAATATATGTATATTAACAATACATTTTTAAAATTTTGTAATATCAAAATTTCATTGTTTTACCTTAAGGGATACCAAGTTGTGGGTAATTAATGGTCCAATGTTTTTTTTTATGTTTTTAAGTTTTTAGTCATTCGTTGGGTAACCCATATTCATGGAATATTAAAATGTTTTTTTGAATTACTTAAAAAGTAATGCTGAACCCATCTGATTTTTATACGAAATATTGTAATATAGCGGTAGCGGAAAATGGAGTAATGTGAGAAGTGGGGCAATAAAATATTTCTAGTATTTTTTCATAGTTTTGTAGTATATAAAGTGAACGAAGTGGAAACAAGTCTTTAGCTAAGAAAAAACATCCGCAATTTAAATTCAAATTGTAAATTGCAATATTAGTTTAATAAAATGTTCTTAGAAAATAAATAATTAACAATATATCACATTTTTCTAAGGATGTCTAATGCTTAAAATATAAGCCAACATATTAATTTTGGTAGATAATAATTACATTAGAATACATTTTAAAAATCTTTAAATAACAAATTTTTCAGTGTTCTATCTTGAGGGTAATATGGGATACCAAGTTGGGGTTAATTTATGGTTAATTCATGGAGGGTAACACGGAAAACTAAAATGATTTTTTTTTAAACTCAAAACATAATGCTTAAAGCCATCTGATTTTTCGAAAAAAAAATTATTTCAAACATAACGGAAAGTAGGGTAATATGAGATGGAGTATTTTAGGTATTTTTTCATAGTTCGGTATTGTATAAACTTTAAAGAAGAGGAAACAAGACTTAAGCTAAGAAACAACATCCGCAATTTAAATTCAAATTGTAAATTGCAATAGTAGTCTAGTAAAATGTTCTTAGAAAATTGGTAGTTGTCTTTACATTACACCTTTTTTTAAAATGTATAAATGTTTAACATTGAAGCTATCATATTAATTTTGGTAGATAATAAATATATAATTAAATATTAAGAATTTTTATAACATCTTTTAATATCAAAATTTCTCTTTGGGGTAATATGGCCTACCAAGTTGGGGATAATTTATGGTAAAATGTTATTCTTTGTTTCTAATTGTTACTCATTAGTTGAGTATCCCATATAATCCATTCATGGAGGGTTAATATACAATATTAAAATGAATTTTTTGAATTACTCAAAAAAATCATGCTTGAACCCATCTGATTTTTATACGAAATATTTAAATTATTGAGGTAGCGGAAAATGGGGTAATATGACAAGTAGGATAATATAAGATTTCTAGTATTTTTTCAAAGTTTTCTATTATTAACGAAGTGGAAACAAGACTTTAGCCAAGAAACAACATCCGCAACTTATATTCAAATTTTAAATTGCAATAGTTGGATAATAAAATTATCTTAGAAAATTGGTATTTGTCTCTACATGACATTTTTTCTAAAGATGTCTAAATGCTTATTAAAATGTAAGGCATCATATTAATTTTGGTAGATATTAATACACATGTAAATATAAAAATAACATTTAAAAAATCTTGTAATAACAAATTTTTCAGTGTTCTGTCTTGAAGGTAATATGGGAAACTAAGTAGGGGTTAATTTATAGGTTAATTTTCTTTATATTTTTAAGTTTCTAGACATTTCTTGTGTATCCCATATAACCCAGCCATGGAGGGTAATACGGAAAATAAGTGATATTTTTTAATAACTCTAAACGTAATGCATCTGATTTTTCGAAGAAAATTTATTTCAAATATAACGGAAAGAAGGGTAATATTTTAAGTATTTTTTTGTATTTTTTCATAGTTCGGTATTATATAAAATTTAACGAAGTGACAAGTCTTTAGCTAAGAAAAACATCCGCAAATTTAAATTCAAATTGTAAATAGCAATATTAGTCTAATTAAATGTTTTTAGAAAATTGGTATTTGTCTTTACATTACATCACATTTTTTTAAGGATGTTTAAATGCTTAGAATGTAAACCATCATATTAATTTTGGTAGATAATGAATATATATTTAAATATTTAAATTACATTTTAAAATTCTTGTAATAACACATTTTTCAGTGTTTTAACTTAAGGGTAAAATGGGATACCAAGTTGGGGGTAATTTATGGTTTAATGTTTTTTATTAATATTTTTTAGTTTTTTTAGACATTGGTTGTGTATCCCATATTACACATTGATAGATTGAATACAAAAAGCTAAAAAATTTTTTTTTAAATTACTCCAATCTAAAGCTTCAATCCATCTAAATTTTCGAAGAAAATTTATTTTAAATATAGCGTAGAGGAAAATAGCAAAAATGAGATTTGGGGATGGGGGTAACATTAAAAAGGGCAATATGAAGTTTAGTTTATTATTTCAAAAATAGCGTTAGCGCAAAATGGTGTAATATGTGAAGGGAGAAATATTATATCTAGTATTTTTCCATAGTTTTGTAGTATATAAATTTAACGAAGTCTAATAAAATGTTCTTAAAAAATTGGTAGTTGTCTTTACATTACATCTTTTTTTTTTAAATGTATAAATGCTTAAAATTGAAGCCATCATATTAATTTTGGTAGATAATAAATATATAATTTAATATTAATAATACATTTTTAAAATCTTGTAAAATCAAATTTTCTGTTATACCTTTGGGGTAATATGGGATATCAAGTTGGGGGTAAATTTTGGTCCAATGTTGTTGTTTTGTTTCTAAGTTTTTACTCATTAGTTCCCATATATAAGCCATAAATGTAGGGTTTATATAATATATTAAAATGAATTTTTTTAATTACTCAAAAAATAATGCTTGAACCCATCTGATTTTTATACAAAATATTTAAAATAATATAGCGGTAGCGGAAAATGGGGTAATAAGAGAAGGGGGCAATACAAGATTTATAGCATTTTTTCATACTTTATTATTATATAAAATTTGACGAAGTGGAAACGAGTCTTTAGCAAAGAAACATCATTCGCAATTTCAATACAAATTGTAAATTGAAATATTAGTCTTAATAAAATGTAATTAGAAAGTTGTTAATTGTCTTTACATTACATCAACTTTTAAAAATTAAGGATGTCAAAATGCTTAAATGTAAACCATCATATTAATTTTCAAAGCTAATGAATACATAAGTTAATATTAAGAACACATTTTTTAAATCTTGTATTAATTTTCATTACATTACATTTTTTATGGATGTATAAATGCTTAAAATTAAAGCCATCATATTAAGTTTTGGAAGATAATCTTGTAATAACTTCAGTGAGTCAACTCAACGAGGCACATCGATGTTTATTTACAGGCCATCACAAATACATGTAGAACAAAATGTATTGATCACAACATCTTCATCTAGGCTCTCAACTTGGGCGGAAATCGATTGTCTCCTATTGTCAACATCCTTTTCTAGTCTGGTTACTAGAAGTGCGCATCTCTGCACTAGCCTCGACGGCGGTGCGCATGGCAGAGTCATAACAATATATATATATTAACAATACATTTTTAAAATCTTGTAATATCAAAATTTCATTGTTTTACCTTAAGGGATACCAAGTTGTGGGTAATTAATGGTCCAATGTTTTTTTTATGTTTTTAAGTTTTTAGTCATTCGTTGGGTAACCCATATTCATGGAATATTAAAATGTTTTTTTGAATTACTCAAAAAGTAATGCTGAACCCATCTGATTTTTATACGAAATATTGTAATATAGCGGTAGCGAAAAATGGAGTAATGTGAGAAGTGGGGCAATAAAATATTTCTAGTATTTTTTCATAGTTTTGTAGTATATAAAGTGAACGAAGTGGAAACAAGTCTTTAGCTAAGAAAAAACATCCGCAATTTAAATTCAAATTGTAAATTGCAATATTAGTTTAATAAAATGTTCTTAGAAAATTAATAATTTACAATATATCACATTTTTCTAAGGATGTCTAATGCTTAAAATATAAGCCAACATATTAATTTTGGTAGATAATAATTACATAAGAATACATTTTAAAAAATCTTTAAATAACAAATTTTTCAGTGTTCTATCTTGAGGGTAATATGGGATACCAAGTTGGGGTTAATTTATGGTTAAATCATGAAGGGTAACACGGAAAACTAAAATGATTTTTTTTTAAAACTCAAAACATAATGCTTAAAGCCATCTGATTTTTCGAAGAAAATTTTATTTTAAACATAACGGAAAGTAGAGTAATATGAGATGGAGTATTTTAGGTATTTTTTCATAGTTCGGTATTGTATAAAATTTAAAGAAGAGGAAACAAGACTTAAGCTAAGAAACAACATCCGCAATTTAAATTCAAATTGTAAATTGCAATAGTAGTCTAATAAAATGTTCTTAGAAAATTGGTAGTTGTCTTTACATTACACCTTTTTTTAAAATGTATAAATGTTTAACATTAAAGCCATCATATTAATTTTGGTACATAATAAATATATAATTAAATATTAAGAATTTTTTTAACATCTTTTAATATCAAAATTTCTCTTTGGCCTACCAAGTTGTGGATAATTTATGGTAAAATGTTATTCTTTGTTTCTAATTTTTACTCATTAGTTGAGTATCCCATATAATCCATTCATGGAGGGTTAATATACAATATTAAAATGAATTTTTTGAATTACTTAAAAAAATCATGCTTGAACCCATCTGATTTTTATACGAAATATTTAAATTATTGAGGTAGCGGAAAATGGGGTAATATGACAAGTAGGATAATATAAGATTTCTAGTATTTTTTCAAAGTTTTCTATTATTAACGAAGTGAAAACAAGACTTTAGCCAAGAAACAACATCCGCAACTTATATTCAAATTTTAAATTGCAATAGTTGGATAATAAAATTATCTTAAAAATTGGTATTTGTCTCTACATGACATTTTTTCTAAAGATGTCTAAATGCTTAAAATGTAAGGCATCATATTAATTTTGGTAGATATTAATACACATGTAAATATAAAAAATACATTTAAAAAATCTTGTAATAACAAATTTTTCAGTGTTCTGTCTTGAAGGTAATATGGGAAACTAAGTAGGGGTTAATTTATAGGTTAATTTTCTTTATATTTTTAAGTTTCTAGACATTTCTTGTGTATCCCATATAACCCAGCCATGGAGGGTAATACGGAAAATAAGTGATATTTTTTAATAACTCTAAACGTAATGCATCTGATTTTTCGAAGAAAATTTATTTCAAATATAACGGAAAGAAGGGTAATATTTTAAGTATTTTTTTGTATTTTTTCATAGTTCGGTATTATATAAAATTTAACGAAGTGACAAGTCTTTAGCTAAGAAAAACATCCGCAAATTTAAATTCAAATTGTAAATAGCAATATTAGTCTAATTAAATGTTTTTAGAAAATTGGTATTTGTCTTTACATTACATCACATTTTTTTAAGGATGTTTAAATGCTTAGAATGTAAACCATCATATTAATTTTGGTAGATAATGAATATATATTTAAATATTTAAATTACATTTTAAAATTCTTGTAATAACACATTTTTCAGTGTTTTAACTTAAGGGTAAAATGGGATACCAAGTTGGGGGTAATTTATGGTTTAATGTTTTTTATTAATATTTTTTAGTTTTTTTAGACATTGGTTGTGTATCCCATATTACACATTGATAGATTGAATACAAAAAGCTAAAAAATTTTTTTTAAATTACTCCAATCTAAAGCTTCAATCCATCTAAATTTTCGAAGAAAATTTATTTTAAATATAGCGTAGAGGAAAATAGCAAAAATGAGATTTGGGGATGGGGGTAACATTAAAAAGGGCAATATGAAGTTTAGTTTATTATTTCAAAAATAGCGTTAGCGC